>JAODAL010003116.1:0-180100 GCA_025379985.1 Phyllomedusa bahiana
AGGGGCTTTGCTGGGAGAGACTGAATTCACCAAAGGGTTAACAGCATTATCTGCTGCGCCATCACTGGCATCTCCAACGCATCAGTTGTTAGGCAACCACGCTTAAGAAGTGCAAAAATCAGTGTCCCACCTGCCTCAAGTGTAAACCTGATGACTTTGCCTCCTTCTAGGGAATTCACCGCGCTTCACACAGCTGCAGCCTTCTTGGATAGTGTGTGTCACCGTCCGGAGTCCGTGTCCCACGGCAGAAAAGTGAGTTAAACCACAGAATCTGTGATCATTGTTTGCCAAATTCCTCTGTGCACACTGTGGAGGTTTACCCTGTGTCCCTGCTGTGGGTGGCTACCTAAATACAGACTGTCTAGGTGTTCGCCCTGCCACCTTTAGTCATGGTACCACTCTTAAAGATACAGCAACCTTATTACCTGAAAGGAACAAATTGTGGTCCCCAGAAGAACAGAAAAGAACCAAGATGTCTGACAATAAGGACCAGATTCCTAGCCACTCTGTGCCCACCTTGGGCCCCATGCCATTGACTATGCCATATTATTTATGGGCCCCATGGTTTCCCCATTACGAGGGGGCACCTCATACCCTGAGGGATTTCAGGGAGCAAATGTTGTCCCTCTTCCAGGTGTACCTCTTGTCTCAAGAGCATCAGGTAAAGATGCTAATGGGACAGCTGAAAGGAGCTGCCCTCTGGGAGGTAAAGACCTGGTCTTATTCTGAGCGATAAATGCAGAAGCCGTGTTTGACAAGCTGCAGACTGAGTTTGAGGTCTGTTCTCTGTCTGATTTGAAGATATGGTTCTTGGAAAGACGGCAAAGGCCTGGAGAGTCATTGAAGATCTTTGCCTATTCCTTGCAAGAAGCTTTGTGGCCATTACCCAGGCTGAGTCTCACAAGTGGGGCAATACAGCTCGTGCACTCTGGGAACGTGTTCTTGAAGGGGCGTACTCAGAGTATATCAAGAGTCAGATGAGAATGTTAAAAGAGCAGCACCCCATATGCCCTTCCAAGACTTTCGCAAAGCAGCCGTTTGGGTGCTGGAAAGGCGCCAGTTGCCAGGGGCTTGCCCTCCCCCTGTTGTGTCTTCTCCTGTCTCTCTGTATTTTTCTACAGGTCCTTCCCCGGTGACCCTGTCAGTGCAGGGCACCATTACAGAAGCTTTCGCTTGTCTCGAGGATCATATAGATTCACTGACCAGACCCACGTCAAGCGGCTAGAGAATCTGACCAGCCAACCGTATACTGCTTAGGTGTTGGAGGCACCTTCAAGAGCCCCTCCTGTTAAGCCGCTGTCTCAATGCCAGAGTCACACTGGAAGGACTCCATCATCTCAGTCAAGTAAGTCACTTAAGCTATTCTGCCTTGTCTGTCGCAGGGTCAGACCCAAGCAAACACGTGTTTCCAATTAAACGGCAGGCCCATAAGGGCAAGGACCACCCCTCAGGATCAAGCACAATAGATCCATCTCAACAGCCATTACGGGGTCCCCAATATATCTCAACATGACCTAAAATAACTGTATGGTTAAATGGGGTGCCCCTGAAAGCTCTGAGAGATACTGGTTCTCAAGTGACTACCATTTATCGAGTTTTCTAAAAGCAACATTGGGAAGCTGCTGATTTGCTCCAACCATCCAAGCCCTGGTTATCTGTGGTTGGTAGCTAGGACCACCAAATTCCCCTGCTGGGCTACTGGGAGCCCATGGTCCAGATCACAAGTCTCCAATTACCTCAACAGGGAATGGTTGTGACCAATGCTGAAGACACTAATCAGCCACAGATGATCTTGGGAATGAAAATCATGAGGAATTGCTTTGGTGAAATTCTTTACTGCACGAATCCTTTGCTTCTGCTCCACCACCCACTCAAAAAGCAATTCAGAGTGCCATGAAGTACCTTAGTGCCCAACAGAAGTTTTCTATCTCCTCCGGGAGATTTTTTTGGGGCCCCTTTTTCGGGAAAATTGGCCTGACTGCCCTAGAACAGAGATGCTCCTTTGGTGTTGTGCCCAGCCCTGCATTGTAGGGGAAGACTACAGCACCATCTTGGAACCTATTTAGGTAAGCGCACCTGTTGGTGAAGGCTCATGAAGTTTAGTACTGTCTCCCCTGGATGTTTTCCAGAACGACTGATTGCCTCATTTACTACCATTCTCACTGTGGCCAAACTGGTCCAAGGACCTTTGGGGCATCTATGAGGCGGAGCTCCTACTTGCGGGCAAGTCACCAGCCCCAAAAAGGGAAATTTGGGGGCAGAAATTCCTAAACCCATGTTGGGCCAGTTGGACATTAGGACCCCACATTTAAGAAAAAAAGGAAAAGTCTTAAGGTGGTCCCAAATTATCAACAAGTTTCAGCCAGACTGGGATCATCCTTATCAAGGAGCATCACGGGCCCTTTGCCCCCAAAAGTTAGCGGAAAAAAGCTCCGGAGGAGAAAAAAAGTTTCCCCAGCTTTTGAGACAAGTTTTTGGGGCTGTGCCTCTAAGTTGTAAGGAAAAAGGAGGGAATCCCCGGGTTCTCGGGGGTAATTAACTAAATACATGCCCCCAAAAGAAAGATCCCATTTTCCTCTATGAAGTCCCCCGATGGCTGTGGGGAAAGGCGTTTACTTTACTCCCTTTTGGCTGACTAGGGGTTTTCGGCCATTCCTATGCTCAAGAAGACGGGAAAAGACTTGTTCCCGCCCCATGGGCCTGTTTGAATTCACCAATGCCCTTGGGCCTTTAAATCCCCCGCCACCTTCCACGGGGGAGAATGCTTGAGCAAAAAGAATTTTCACGCATTCTATTACTTTTATATTATTATTTACTCTCAAACCTACAAGGAGCATCTGTAATATGTAGCTGAGGTCCCCCAAGTGCTGATCAAGTACGGTTTGAAGGTAAAGCCCTCAAAGTGTCATGTGCTGAAGGAGCGAGTGTACTATTTGGGCCAAGAGGTTAGGAGCTTTTTAGGGTTTGCCAGGTACTACCGACGCTTTATCCCATGGTTCACCTGGATCTCTGAACTTCTGCACAAACTGTTAAGGGGCCAACCCACTGAAGTCCGGAGAAATATCTGCCCATCAGTTGGGTAATTTGGGAAGGAACTGCCCCTTTTAAATCCTGAAAAATCTTTTTAGCCCCCCGGTCTATCCAGATTATAAACCCTAAAAAAAAAATTGTAAAAACCCGATGCCAGTAATCGGGCCCCATCTTATTGCCAAGAGCAAGATTTCAAAAAGGGATTTTCCTACGCAAGTTCTGATTATTTAAAAGGACAATCAGAACTATAGTTCTTCTAAATTGGAACTCCTGGCGCTGGTGTGGACAGGGACTGAGAAATTCCAGGATTACCAGGCAGCGACTCCCTTCACTGTGTATACAGACAACAATCTGTTAGCTCATTTGAGCACTCCCCAGCTCTGGGGTCTTCGAGTGGGCCTCCAGACTTGTGAAAACCAGTTACGTAAATTTTCCCTGTCCAAAAAGGGTCACTATCAATGCTAATGTCTTGCCCCTGGCTATCCAGGGAGAAAAGCCCCCAAATTCTGGATGGGGCCCGTCGGGGAAAGGTGAGTCCCTCCCGTTATACAAGAGATTCTTCCACCAGGAGCAATGTCATTTCATCCAAATCAAAATGTTTTGATAGGTTTTGCCTATCCGTTAAACCTGGGGGATAAAATAAAGTGCTGGGGGGAGATTGACACACAACGGATCGGGGCCCCAGAGTTTTTTGTGGTGTGAGTTCATACAAAGGGGTTTCCCTACCCCTAAAAATACTATTGACCCCACTTCAGGTGAATGTCTACTCTTCCTTTTTTCCCGCGCGTTGCCACGGTTTTTCTGCATGCATCCCTTGATCATCATAAATTTTTACATTTGAACATAGAGGCCACCACCTGGCAAAGATTCAACTGATTTGGCATGAGGGAAGGTATTGAGAAGGGGTAACCCACTTGTACCAAAGTTAAGGCAGACAGACTCAGCAAGCCCTGTTACATCCCATCAAGAAACGACAGCAACTGGAACTTAGGGAAATGATCACGTGAAGTTGGGAAACCCCTGATCTGGGTATTTTTGCGCCTTAACAAAGTGGGTACTTCATTAATTCGCTGTTGTATACCAGTAAAGATTTGTCAGCTAAGAGAAGCTTGGGAAACATTTTATCCCGCCAATGGAAAAGCCTGAAACAAATCCTCAAGATCGGGAGCACCTTTAACCCCAACTCATCCCCCAGTTGTGCCACAATACCCTGCAGGGAAGTTTCGAAAAGCTAACCTTTAAAATACTTCTATGGGAGGGCATTTTAAAAGGTATGCACATTCACCTGACCCTATTTTTAAAAAAAAATATTTATAAAAAGTCAATCAGGCATCCCAAACTGCGGCCCTCCACTGTTGGGAAACACACCTCCCATCATGCATTTATATAATATGTAACAGGGGGAATTGAGGGGAGTTGTAGTTTCCCAACAGCTGGAGGGCCGCAGTTTGAGGATGCCTGGTCAGGATCATGTCAGGCATGCGTCACTAGTATTAGGGACAACACTTTGCATTATTTCACCAACAGGTATTATTTCTATACACTGGATGAACCCAAGAGGATCCTACCATTAGGGAAGAGGCATGTGACCTTCTTTGTTCTCGGTTTGTTGTCGTAGCTCTCTTGTGTAACATTACCTGGGGAAACTTGAGTGGGTTTACTGATCAGCAGGTATGATAAAGTAGCTGGGTAAGTGTAGGATTCACTAACCCAAAGGGCCCACCATTTAAAAGGCATTGTATCCATGTACCCAATAAACTTCAGAGTTAAATCCCAAAAGGCAGTTTTTTTTTTGTAAAAACAACTTTTAAAAAAAAAAAAAAAGGGGGGGGGGGGGGGGGGGGGGGGGGGGGGGACAAAAAATAATAAAGTAACCAACCCCCCGAAAAAAAAAAAAACAACACAGAAAAGTGTTCCTCAACGAAGTTATGTATAAGGACATAATCAATAACCTATAAATCAAGTAAGGTCTGGGAAAAAAAGGGGAAAACCATACTGTGCTGATACAATCTGCGGTCGTCAACGGGCCCCCGTCCCCCAAAGCCCGAGGGGAGAAATAGATAGAGAAACAAATTCACCCCCAACTTGAACAAGTCCCAAGGAGTATCCCGGCACGGTGTCAGGATATGGCTGAGGTACAGCTCCCAGTTAGGGGACAGACATCCAAAACCCCCAGCGCCTGCAGGTGAGAGGAGAGATACCAGGGGTGTAAACAAAAGGCGCAGTCTCCGGGGGGTGTAAAAGTTAATATAAAAAACTCCTGCATTTGTTTTAAAAAAATTTTGAGCATTGGTTTCCGTCCTGAAATTTTGATTCTGTCCATTCGGATGTGTTTGACCCCTGGATCACTTCCTGCAAAGTAGGGACAGTTGGTTTAACCCTTTGGCCAGCGGGCTTCTTTTAGTGCTAATTAAAAAAATATGCAGAACTGATATTCCTAAAAGTTGCGGGAAAAATTATGGAACAGGGCTGTGTTGGTCTAAAGTTAAAAAACACCAAGTTAAGATTCAGAGTTTGATGACTGTCTCCCCGAATTTTGGTTTCCCCCACAGGTCCTATACTAGACAAAATCCCGTGCGGGGGGTGCCACACTTGGGCAGACGTCAAAACGGTTGGACAAGCTGGATGGGGGGGGTATTAAAGCCGAAATTGCGGAATTGGGGAATTCAAAAACGTGTCCCTCCACTTCTCATTTAAATATATTTTATGGCTTCAGCCATCCCTGGAGGATTGTATCAGAGATCTCCGGTTTTGGGGGAGACCTTTTCCCACTTAGCAAAAATCCTCAAGGCCCTCGTCTTTGAACCCCTACGAAGACCCATATAGCGCGATAGAGATGGGCTGTTGAAAAAGTAAGCCCTAAAATTTACAAAAGCTTCAATTAAAATGAGCGGCCTCATGTCCTTACTTCTAAAAAATCACATTTGGGAGTAAGCCAAAAAAAAACGATGGTGGCAAGGAATATTTTGAGATAAATTTTGAGAGAGAGTAATCCCTTTTGGGAAGGGTGAATAGCTTGGAAATAGTTAAAATCCCTTTACCCTCCGAATTTAAATTGGGGGGTTTTCATGGCCGGTTTTTAAATTTTGGGTGCCAGAGATAGGAAAGGGATCTACGGTTGGTGGCGAGAGAACAGGGTTCGATCGTGTCACTCACAATGAGGCTATGCTTCGCCACCTTAGGAAGAGCAGAATATTTGGTATGAAGAAGGCAGAGTGTTTTAACACCAGCCGGTGTGCTATGTCACATTTTTCAACATAAACCATCCAGGTATTTGTCCAAGGAGACTACAATAACATGAATCTGGGTCTCCACAGGTGGGAATGCCAGGTATATAACCTGAGTCTTCATTACATGGGAGATTCCAGGGAATTTAGCACATATAGTTTTATTTCCCTAAGAGAACAAGCTTCCATGTTCCCAAGTGGTATTGTGTATGTACCTTTCCAGAAGGAAGCGTTTAAATGCATCTAGGGTATCACTGGTAGCTTTAGATGGGAGCTCTCCGACGTTCTCTGTCCTACTCCTCTGGGGAGTTCACTTAACCACCTACTACCTTTTTGACTGGTAAGATCTCCTTGCCACCATGGGAGCTTTATCCATCCTACTGCAGGGAGGGCTACTGTGGTGTTTTGCAACTTAAGGCGACATGTCAGAAAAGAGGCGTCAACACACTAGTTTTAAGGTTCATTAAATAAGTGTATAGTGCACCTGAATGAATGAACCTGTCAAAAATCTGGCATCTGGTCTACCTTGCATAGTAAAATTGATGCGCCTAATCTAGGTGCATAACATATCATTGCTAGCATATTTGATGCACCTACTCATTCAAATGTGTTGTGCCTGGCATATAATGCACCTGGTTTTGGTGTACAGCAGTTCATTTATATAGAAAATATGGTGTCAATAATTTTTTGGTGCAAAATACACCAAAAAAAAGGCACAGCCCTAATGGGTCATGTCACCCTCACTGTTCCTTGTTTCATTATTTTCCAATTTATCTGAACAGTTTCCCCATCCCATGAATTCTTCCCATGTTACACATATGGCCAAATATGGGAGGCTTTCGGATGCTACAGGGGAGTGTGTACATAGCCAACAGTCAGTTAGATGGGTGCCTTCCTTCCTAGATTACTCATTCCTTCCCATATTACTGTATGGTGTGTAACCTGTTCTCATAGTTGTTTTGTGTTTATGGGGAAGAGAATCCCTCAATGGCAATAGGTATCAGACATACAAAAAGGAAGTAAAATGTTTTCTCCTCTCTACTCCCCTGTTGGGGAAAACAATATTTGGTCTGCACATTCAAAAAAAGTTTGAAAAAAATGAGCATAGGTGCATACTGGTATGGCAGTAACACACAAACACAATCAGCAGCACAAAGCTAGCACTAAAAACAATCAAAAAGAACATAGGAGGTTGGCAAGGCGAACTCACTACAGGTGGGAACCTACGCTACATATTACCTCTCTTGGTTGCTGATGGCAGGTGGGCTTACACAGTTTTGATCATAAATGTAAAGTAAATTTTCCATTTATTCAAAGTAGCAGAAATGCTTTTCAAAAATTCTTATGTTCTTTTTGATTGATTTTAGTGCTAGTCGTGTGCTGCTGTTATTGGATTGTGTTTGTATGTTACTCTCCTGTTGGAGGTGCAATCACAGGTTTGCAAGCCTGGCAAGTATCCAATTCGGTTTTCCCTCCAGCTTTACTGAGGTAGAATGGACCCTCATACTTGGCATCAAGACTTCCTCTGACGTGCTTTTTGGTTACCACCCAATTTCCAGGTTGCAGTTTGTGATTCCCTTGGTCAGCATCTGGATCTGTAATGGCGGAGTTCACTTGTGTATGCACCTGAGCTAGTCTAGCATGTAGTGCTGAGACATATCCGGCCAGCTCACCATGGTGGAGTGGCAAAAAGAGGGAAAATACAGACCAACCCTTTGGGGCATTTTCAAACAGTATCTCATGCAATGGGATGCACCAAGCAGAGAATAATGCAAGTGGCAAGCTCTTGCAGTGGCTCTCACCGTGGGGTAGGCTTCAGGCAATCCTAATATGAGATCAATACACACAAGTCATACTCATAAACCCCTACTTTTGGCAGCTGGATGTAATAAATCTGCACTCGCTTAAATGGATAGAGGGGCTAAACCATGTGTTTCTGTGGAACCTTTACAGGTTTTCCTGGATTATGCTGAGCACATATCATGCAGGACCGGATAAACCTCCTCACTGCACCTGACAGTCGGAGCATACCACACTTTTGTGATAGTGTCCATCATAGCTTTTTTTCGACAAATTAGTCTGTCCATTTATAGCTTGTGCTATTAAGGGACACAGTGTCCTTGGTAAGACAGTTCGAGTTCCCACCATTTGTAGTCTATTAAGAGTACTCCATGCCACTGCCCTAGTCCAGGACTCTCTTTCTTCTGCATCTGCTGAAATTTCTTTAAGGCCTCAGGTGTCTCTGGGTCACTGCAAAACAATATGGCTTCTGTATTCGCATTGTCACATGCCATGGCTGCTGCTTACAGTCAGTTACACTCATACCAGTGTCATCGCCGCTCACTACAGGTGACTCAAACCATACATGCCCTGCACCAAAGATGTCACTACATTCAGCATGCAAGCTAGCATTTCTAAGGTCACCACTAGGGAAACTGTGTCTGCTACATTACCGGACACTTCAATAGTGTCTGAGGAGTCTTTCATCCTCAGCTGCACCTCACCCACCGGTGCCCATTCTGCACTGGCTCTACATGGGAGCAAACTCTATGGTGAACAATGAGGAGATATTTCTTCTATATCTCCTGTACCTGTCGGGAGAACTTTCCACTGGGTCACTCCTGCATCAGGCACACATGTCAAGTTTTACCTGCTCAGTCTAAGTAGACAGAGCCCTATAAGGGACATGTTCAACATCCTGGGCCCCCTTCACCCCTTGGCCCTTCTTTTAGCTCTGTAGGGACCACTGCAGTAACCTGGGGAGATATTTTCTCATCTCCTGTAAAGTCCCTATATGGGACTCACCCATCAGGATCCGCCCCAAATCTTATACACCCTTCCAGGTCACCCGGCGGCAGGCAATACATTACCTGGCAGTGTTCTCTTGGGCAACTCATTATTCTTTCCAATCTTTTTTATAGGAGCAGATTATCCTGGTTGCTACCCGGCTACCCCCTTAGTTCCATCGGGGGGGGCAGCCCAAACTCCCTCCCCCCGCATCACCCACAGGAAATACCGCCCGTGATACCGCTACTATTTTCCACCATAACCCAGGGAAACCCGCATCAGTGCCTTGACCCGGCACTCTTCCCATCGAGGACTCTCACAAACCCCTCATTACCCCCTGACCCCCAAAATTCTGTGTCCAGCAGCTCATTCCCCCCCACACAATGTGGGAAAATTTCCCCCCTCTCCTGTAATGGTGCTATGGGAGAACTCACCACATTAGTCAGACCCCCCCCCCTGCAGTTGCACGCTGCCATCACTTACACCAGTGTGTTGGGGGTCAAGGGGATCCAAAAAAACTTCACCTAACAAGGGAAAACTCCTACCCCCGGGCCCCCCCTGTTCCCCTGCACTCGCCGGTCCCATGTTTAGCGCCCCCTGCAGCCGCCAGTGACTGCGGCCAGTATGCCCCTCCACAAAGAGGGCCCTGCACAAAGCACCCGGGGAAATTCAGAGGTTCTGTGCCTCCGGGCCCCCCCCAAACTGGGGGGTTATGAGGTGTACATGTGCTTTTAAAAAGGGACTTCCATGATGTCACAGTCTGGTCAGTCAAGGAGGGAGGAGCCAGGAATCTATTGGCCATTCCTATCTGTGACCAGTGGTTCCCCAAGGCCTTTCCCCCTGGTAAAAACCCTCCCCTGTGGGTGAACAGGTAAGACTCCACAAAATTGCTTTTTTCCCTCCATCCCCGCCTGGATTACTGAGCCTCTTCTCTCTCTCCCGTCAGTCCTCCCCCTCCCTTTCACCCTCCGCTCCCCCGGCTGTCCACTCTCTCCTCGCTGCTCCTTAAACAATCCCTCCACTTGCTTCAACTTTCGTCTTTTTTTGGGTTCCTCAGGTCCGGCTCCACACTAAAGACAAGGGCCCCTTTTCATCAAGACCCCTCTAGGTGGACAAGGCGGAGACCTCGGGGCCCAAGGATTTTAGCCTCACCCTGGAGATTATCACGGGGAAACTGGAGAGGTAAAGGTCTCACATACCTCGCTTTCTCCTTTACATAACAGGGAATGGGGGAAAGGTGAGGGGTTTTTTAGATCTAGTATGATCAGTGTTCCCCCATACACAGGATTCACAGTATGAAAAATTCGTCTGGTGAGGTGGGGCCCCCCCGTGGTCAGGAGGACGGAGCAGCACCCAGAGCCCCGGCCTCCCCCCTTTCACTGATACAGAAGATCCTAGACCTGACCACCAGGATCACTGAGCTGCGACTGGGGAGGTAGGGGAATGGGGAAATTTTTAAAAAATAACAAAGGGGAAAAATGGGTCTGGATGAGGTGAGGGGAATGAAGGGACATTTACATAAACAGGGGGATATGGGTCCGGGAGGGGAGGGAGGGAAATGCGGGGAAAATTACACATAACAGGGGGATGAGGGGAATGAGGGGAATGCGGGGGACATTATAAAAACACAGGGTAATGGGTCCGGATGAGGGGAGGTGGGGGGAATGCGGGGAAATTACACATAAACGGGAATGGGGGTGGGGGGGAAAGCGGGACATTAACAAAACAGGGATGTGGGAGGTGGGGGGAAGCGGGGGACATTATACAAAACAAGATGGGACTGGGGGGGAATTGGGATATAAATAACACAAGGGATGGGTCTGGTAGAATTTGGGGAATGTGGGACATTATACAAAACACAGGGGATGATGGATCTGGATGATGAAGGTGAGGGGAATGGGGGGATTATACAAAAACCCCAGGGGATGATGGTCTGGTGTAGGGGGTGGGGGGAATGGGGGGATTATACTAACACAGGGGATGATGGATCTGGATGATGGGGGGGGAAAGGGGAATGCGGGGCTTATACATAACGGGGTGAGGGGTTGGGATGAGTGAGGCGAGGGGGAAGGGGGACTTTAACAAACCGGGGGATGATGGGCTGGAATGAGAGGGTGAGGGGAATGCGGGGAATTTACTAAAACGGGGATAGGGTCTGGATGACGATGGATCCTTTATTGTCAGGTTCCTAAAGGGCAGGATGTGCTGTCTATTTTCCCCATGGAGGGAGGGGGAGTAATGAAGGACCGGGGTCTGACCAGGAGGTCAGATGGGGAAACCCCCGGCCGCTGAATACAAGGTGGAGGAGAACGCGGGGGAGGGGACAATCCCCCCCCTCAAATTGAATTTGAGAGTCATATATGTATATAGACAGATATACCTCAAAATCAAATTGTCACGTGTCCCCCAAGAGGATCCCGTAGGGAAATCCAGCAAGAGGCCCATCCTCTGTATTCCCCGGGGCTGTCCAGAGGGGGAAATGTCCCCGAAATATGGTAAGGGGGCGAAGTCTCCTCTAAATATGACCGAAGGAAAACCCGCATTATTTTTATGGTTTTGTCTCTTTAGGGGGGGAAAAATTTATTTAAGGTTTAGGATGAAGCAGAAGGGGACGTCCCCGGGGAAACCTCATAGACGGACCTACACACATACATGCCAACTTTTGAAAGCTTGAAAGTGGGAGATTGGAAGGGGAGGCGCGCGTAGCGTGATGAAAAATTAGCATGACCATGCCCATCTTGATTGTGAGGAACGACCCCTTAAAAAGCCACACCCAACACCACCTAACTGTGTAACGGCTCTGGAAGAAAGCTAAGTTAGGGCTTTGGCGTCACCGAACTTCCCTGAACTGTTGGATGGTCTATTCAGCATCCAGGAGAGCTGGGGGTTACCACCAAACTGTACCCTAATAGGGATTCCCGTGCCCCATTGAGTAGTAGGTAGTTATATGGCTCCCCAATAAGTTAAACATAGGTCCCCATTATTGTTATTGGCCCTGTAGGAGCATTTAAAACCGTGCCGGTTGCTGCCCCCTTTTGCCAGGGTTTTTTCCCTCTTCTGCTGTTAGTGCCCCTTACAGCAGGTAGGTACCAAACCAGGAGTCCCCCTTTTGCCAGGGAATGCCCCCCAAAAACAAGGTAGATGCCCCTACAGCCGGAAATGCCCCCCTTTGCCCCGGGTAGTGCCCCCTACACCAGGTAGAGC
Organism: Phyllomedusa bahiana; assembly: GCA_025379985.1. NCBI lineage: Eukaryota > Metazoa > Chordata > Amphibia > Anura > Hylidae > Phyllomedusa > Phyllomedusa bahiana. Next base: position 12,249 of record JAODAL010003116.1, read on the forward strand.
CCCCTACGCCAGGGATTCCCCATTAGCCGGTAGGGCCCCCAAATTTAATAAAAAAAATAAAATTACTTCCCACCAGGCTCCCTGCAGCTCCAGCGCTGCGGGAGTGGAGTACAGTCCCCCCCCCCTGGCCCCCAGGTGTATGTACCCGAGCTCAGGAATGCTGTACATACAGGGGGGAAAGAAGGGGGGGCAATCCCCCCTGCCTCCTCCCCCGTACGAGCGGGTGACTCTGCGCGGGGCCCCTGTTTAAAGCGGCCGTACAGAGTAAATTTCGGGGGCGGGCGGGGGGAAAGGCCCTGGTGGCACCGGAGCAGTGGTTTATGTTACTCCCGGGGCCCGTTCATTAAAGAACCCCCCCTGCTGCTGGCGCCCGGGGTTCGCTAAACCCATGCCTATAAAAATCTGATACGGGGTGTGGACCCCCTCAGTCACGATGGGTCATTAAAATTTGGGGTCTCTTATTTGATCTGTCTGCTGACTGATTGTTCCAAAGTCACATCAGGGGAAGACTGACTGATCTAAAAATGGGGGAAGAAGAGAAGATGAGGACGAGAGCCAGGATAGTGACGGAAGGAAGAGATCCCAGAAGATGTGACCCAGGTGAGAGGGAATAAATTCAGAGGGTTTTTTCGGGATCCTGTGTTATCTGGTGTGGGGCCCTGAAACGGGGACTTTCCCAAGGCGTTCTATGGGTCCTGCCGTACGGGCTTTGGATCAGGTTTTGGGTTTCACCTGTGTGATGAACACTGCATGACAGCGGGATCTAGGACACTTAGTAAACCTTTAGCCATACTTTCCAACCATTTTTAAAGGTCTCAGGGGGAATTGAAGCTGAGGTGCGCTGCATGCGCCACCCCCAAAAATTTGCATGACCACACCCTCTCTGTGTCAGGCTTCACCCCCTTTACAAAAGGTCACACACACTCCAATTAACTGTGTAACACTGGAAGAACGCTAATTTAGGTTTTTGGTTTTGGGTTTTTTTAGACTGTTGGTAGTTGTCAGCCTCCAGGAGAGTGGAGATACCGTCAAAAATTTTTTAAACATAAATTATACCTACAACCAATATTTCCACCAACAGTGACCCTTAATGGTAGACACCAGTGAACACAGGCTCGCAGACTGTAATTTCCTCCCTACAGTGACCCAAAAGTGGGAGACACATGTCAAGGTCTGCAGACTGTATATTAAAAATCTATTCAGAGACCATATCGTGGTAGACACCAGTATGCACAGGCTCTGCAGATTGAATATTACATCTATACAGAGACCATATAGTGGTAGACACCAGTGTGCACAGGCTCTGCAGATTGAATATTACATCTGTACAGAGACCATATAGTGGTAACACCAGTGTATAAGGGTTGCAGATTGAATTTACATCTTTACAGAGCCTATATGGTAGCACCAGGTACACAGCTTGCGACGTTTAAATTTCCTCCTACAGGCCCAAAAGGGTAGCACCAGCGTACACAGGCACTGCAACTGTATTTACCTCCATACATGACCATATATGGGGCCCTGTACCAGACTTGTAGACTGTATATTACCTCCCATACGTGACCTATAGTGGTAAAATTCCTTTTTTTTAACAGGGCTCTGCAGACTAGAGATGAGCAATTGCTAAAAAAAAAATAAATCGATTCTCTATTTGAAAGAAAATCGTGTCGATTTTTGATCTCGATCTGATCGTCGATTCCTATTAAAGTCAATGGGAGAAGATGATCAGGTTCATTTTTATACCTACACAGGTGAGGAGAATCTGGAATTATCTTCCATAACAGTAAACTGAATGTGTGGTACATCTCAGTGAAGACAATTTGGCTCTAAGAGTCACAGAAAAAAATTCACAGGCTAAAATAATTCATTCTTTTCAATAGCTAACTGAAAAGATGTGTAGCTATCGGAGGAACAGCGGTAGCAGCTGCTACAGGGCCCCCTTGACACATAAGAAGACACTGGTATAGGAAATGGCACATGATAACTGTCAGGAGCCCTCTATCACTTTTTTTCACCAGAGCCCAAGAACATGTCATATGTGTGATGCCAGCAAGAACATCCCAATGGGGAACATGGAGGTTCAGCTGGCAGGGCCATAGTTATAAGGGGTGCAGTGGTAGCCAGGGCTGCCATCAGTCGTCTATTAACCCTTTCAGGGCCCCATGCAGCTAAATCAAATGGAGCCCCCACCCATTACTAGTTCCTATTTTTAACCTATTGGCAACCCTTTTACTGACCCCAAAACCAGCAAATGATGTTTTGGACACTCAGAATAAAATTAGCAAGAAGAAATGAGTATATGGAATAAGATTTTTTTTCAGTATGACCATTGTTTTTTTTTTTCAATGTGGAATGTGTATTTCACATTAAGAAGAAGTGCTAGAGTTCACTAGTCGGTGACATTGGCAACTAGGGAGATCCACGGTTGATTCGTTTTGATTAATGTCAAACAATCCAAATTCTCAGGGGAAAGACGGATATGTTTGTCAGTTATCACCCCTCCAGCTGAATGTGCGTTCCGAGATAACTCTGGCTGATGGGCAGGATAAAACTTCTATGGCGTGCCAAGCAAGCTCAGGCCATTCATCCAGTTTGGACACCCAGAAGTCGACTGGGTTCCGAACCAAGTCCAAAAACATCGGGGTTGAGCCGCAGGTAGTCATGGACCATGGTCTTAAGGCGGTCTCTGTGTGTCTGAATTCTGCCTTGCCTTACAGGCATTGGTGAGATGGTAAAAAACTATTGCCACATGTCACCCGCTAGGCTTCTGTCACACTGAGTGCTGCTACGGCTACTTGCCGTTAACTGCTGGCACGTTGTTGACGTTGTTCCACCGTGACATTAGAATGTGAAGAAGATGCAAAAGATGTCAGAGGTTGGTCAATAAGCACTGTCTCAAATTCCTACATTCTACTGTTAATTTTTGTGGGTGGAGGGAAATTGCTTTTTGTCACGTGGATCAAGGAGGATGGCCACCCAGTAATCGCTGTTCATTTTTATTGCCGTGAAGTGTGGATCATGTTGCAGATAATGTAGCATTCAAGCACTCGTGTGAGATGCTGACGGGATTTCCCAAGCCTTGGGGTCATGGGGCACTAACCACATCTTCCTCTTCCTCCTGAAATCTGTGCCAACCTTTTACCACTTAAGGGAAATCGCTACTGCTGGCGTCAACCCCTGCCTCCTCAGCCTCCTCCACTTCCTCATCCTGATCGTCACCAGAGCCCTGGCTAGCCTCATACGCTGTCCTCTGTGAGCTGAACTGCCGTCCTGCACCCACCTTGGACCTAGAACCACCACCTGAAAAAGACCTAAAGAATTAGGAAACAGTCGGGCCTTCTACATCCTCCGCCGAATAAGGCTCTGTGTCCGCCTCCTCCTCCATCACTGCTGAAACCTGCTGCCACAGAGTGTCTAACGCTTGTTCCAGTAAAAATGACCTGAGAATGCCACCGTCTTGACTGACCATTTTAGTGGCCTCTTCAAAACTGCCAAGGATGCCTTCACCTGTCTCCACTCTCTATGGGTCAACACCCTGAAGTCCGCACCACTGCTTGAAAGGCCATGCGACACTTCATACTGCATAATGGCATTACGCCGCTGCCACAATCGCTGGAGCATGTAGAGGCTGGAATTACAGCGTGTTGCCACATCGCATATCAGATAGTTGACGGGGAGGTCCAGATGACCCTGCAACACTGATAGTCGGGCCAAAACCGGGTGCGAACGCTGGAAGTGTGAGCTAAGACCTCAGCCTTCTTCAGCAGACAGTCAAGACCCGGGTAGCTCTTAAGAAATTTCTGCCTATACGAGAGTGCTTGCCCATTCATATAAAATTCAAAAAAGCGTTATGTAGCACCATCACATCCTTATGCTTAAGTAACAATGGAATATTTTGCAAAGGATATTGTCACATTATGCCATAAACTCGTCGGGAGTGGGCTAAACTGGCTCAGGTTCCTTTCCATGAGTGCGGACAAAGTGAGCTCTTCATGGAAATGCTGGCTGACACTTCAGTTCCGCCCTGGTGCCCTTTTCCTTGGCTTCCTTTTTCTATCTCTCATTTTCCTTGATGTGCTGGAGATAACTGTCTCTGCTCTTGGAGAGGCGAATGTGCTCCACATAGACGTTGATTCTTTTGGCAAGGATTTTACCCTTGATCTGCTTGTTCACAATTATACCCACAGCATGGTGTGTAACATTGTAGATCCTGCCAGTCTTGCCATTATAGCATTTATGTGGCATGCCTTTTTGTATGGTGCCTATACCCTTAATGTACACAATGTCGCCCTTCTTGTAGATGCGCATGTATATTGACAAAGGCACAATTCCACGTTTTATGGAATGGTCTAGAGAACATATACCGGGTTCCACGGCTTTTGCCTCCTGTGTTCGTCATTTTCGTACCTTAACCCCTTAACGCCGAGAAGGCCTATTGTATGGGGGGGGGGGGGCGGCCATTTTTTCCCTCCTTGCATTCCCAGAGCCATAACTTTTTTATTTTTCCACCTACATAGACATATGAGGGCTTTTATTTTGCGGGACAAGTTGTACTTTCTATTGGTGTTATTCATATTACTATAGAATATACTAGGGAACGGCAAAAAAATTCTAAGTGGGGCAAAATTTTTTTAAAAAAGTACTTATGCCATGTTTGCGGGTTTTTTGCTTACACGGCATTCAATCTTCGGTAAATATAATGTGTTATCTGTATTCTACAGGTTGATATGCATCCGCCAATACCAAACATGTAGGGTTTCCGTTATGTTTTGGTACCGTAAAAAAATTCCAAACATTTTCTATTTTTGAAATTTGCGCCGCGGCGCCATTTTGTGCGACCAATAACTTTTTTGTACGAACACCTCCAGATGTCAGTGAGGGTGCATTTTTTGCGGGCTGAAGTGTCCTTTTTAATTCCGGCATTTTGGAATACATGTGACTTTTTTGATCACTTTTATTCCATTTTTAAAGTGTCGTAAAATGACCAAAAGACACAATATTGGCGTTTGGAATTTTTTTCTTCTACGGTGTTGAGCGCACGAGATAAATGATGTTATATTTTCATAGATCGGACTTTTTCGGACGCGGCGATACCAAATATGTGTAACTTTTTAAAATATTTTATTGGTTTAATTTGCAAAATAGGGAAAGGGGTGGTGATTTGAACTTTTAATATATTTTTTTTTTTACTGTAACATTGAGTGGTACTTGACCACTAGGGAGCGCGATCGTTAATACAGTGTAATGCATTGCATAGACAATGCATTAGACTGTACAAAGATGGCAGTTTCCCCACTTCCTGTCTACGGCCGGAAGTGGAGCAAACCAGGACATGGCAGTGACTGGACATCAAAAGTTTTCTTGAATCCCTATAATTGGCAATTAGGATTAGAAATAGAACTTTTTCCATGGAATATCTAACAAATGGGGTCTCATGGAAGAACCCTGACAGCAAATCAAGTGTTCTTATATGCCTATACTTTGCAACTGGCAAATAGGATTATAAACAGAATATTTTCTATGGATTATCTGTGAAATGGGGTCTTATGGAAGAACGGTATCTTGTACACTGGCTGTCCCCCCAAAACTGCACCAAGGAACTGAAAAGATGTGGACTGCGTAGCTATAGCAGGTACAGCAGTCGCAGCTGCTACGGGGTCCCTTTGACACGTAAGAAGACGTCGGTATTGGAAATGGCACATGGTAACTGGCAGGGGCCCCCTATAATTTTTTTTCACCAGGGCCCAAGACTCTGTGATATATGTGGTGGCAGCAAGAACATCCTAACTGGGAACATGAAGGTTCAGCTGGCAGGGCCGTAGTTATAGGGAGTGCAGTGGTAGCTAGGGCTGCCATGAGTCATCTATTAACTGTTTCAGGGCCCCATGCAGCTAAATCAAATGGGGCTCCCACCCATTACTAGTTCATATTTTTAACACATCAGTGGGCCTCTTTTTGATTAGGGACCCTGACCAGAGTAGTGCCCAATTGTCACACCTGGTACCCCTTTTACAGTAGCCTGACCCCAAAACCAGCAAAAATGACCTTATGGACACTCAGGATAAAATTAGCGAAAAGAAATTAGTATTTGGAATAAGATTTTTTTTCAATAGGACCTTTACTAATGGTATCTTTTACAGTGGCCTGACTCCAAAACCAGCAAAAATGATCTTATGGACACTCAGAATAAAATTTGCACGAAGAAATAGTATTTGGAATAAGATTTGTATTAAATACGGAATGTGTATTTCACATTGTGAAGAAGACGAATTACAGTTTGCTAATCAGTGAAATCGTTAACCGGGACAACAAAATCGTCAGAGATCCACTCATTTTGATTAATGTCAAATGATCCACATTCTCAGGGGAAAGATGGATACATTTGTCAGTTATCACCCCACTTACTGAAGGTGCTTTCCGAGATAATGCTGGCTGCTAAGCAGGAAAAAACTTCTATGGCGTGCCGAGCAAGCTCAGGCCATTCATCCAGTTTGGACACCCAGAAGTCGATTGGGTCTGCACGAAGTCCAAAAACATCGGGGTTGAGCCGCAGGTAGTCGTGGACCATGGTCTTAAGGCGGTCTCTGTGTGTCTGAATGCTGCCCTGCCTTACAGGCATTGGGGAGGTGGTAGAAAACGATTGCCACATGTCACCCAGTAGGCTTCTGCCACACTGAATGCTGCTGCTACTTGCCATTCTACTGCTGGCACGTTGCTGACGCTGTTCCACCGTGACATTAGAACGTGAAGAAGATGCAACAGATGTCTCGAGTTGGTCAATGAGCACTGTCTCAAATTCCTGCATTCTACTGTTAATTTGTGTGGGTGGAAGGAAATTTCTGAGTTTTGATTTGTAACGTGGATAATAGAGGGTGGCCACCCAGTAACCGCTGTTCATTTTGAGTGCCTTGATGCGTGGATCATTTTGCAGGTAATGTAGCATCCAAGCACTCCTGTGTGAGATGCTGCCAGGATTTCCCAACCCTCGGGGTCGAGGGGCACTAAACAGATCTTCCGCCTCCTCCTCCTCCTGAAGTATGTGCCAACCTCTTACCACTGAAGGGAATTCGGTACCGTTGGTGTCCAGCCCTGCCTCATCATCCTCCTCCACTTCCTCATCCTGAGCGTCACCACAGCCCTGGCTAGCCTCATGTGCTGTACTCTGTGAGCTGAAGTGCCGTGCTGCACCTGCCCTGGACCTTGAACCACCGCTTAAAGAAGACCTATAAATTTGGGAAACAGTCAGGGCTTCTATATCTGGAGCATGTGGAGGGTGGAATTCCAGCATGTTGCCACATCAACAATGAGACGGTTGACAGGGATGCCCAGATAACGCTCTAACACTGCCAGTCATGCCGAAGCAGGGTGTGAACGCCAGAAGTGTGAGCTAAGACCTCGAGCCTTCCTCAGCAGACAGTCAAGACCAGGGTAGCACTTGAAAAAATTTCTACACAACCAGGTTCATGACGTTTCCCAGGCAAGGAATGTGAATAAGTCTACCTATCTTAAGGGCAGCAAGGAGATTTTTCCCGTTGTTGCACACCACCTTGCCTGGCGCCAGGTTCTTAGCAGACAGCCACTGGTCGGTCTCAGTACGCAGTGCCGTCCACAGCTCTTGACCTGTGTGTTGACTGTCTCCGAGACACATTAATTTCAGAACAGCCTGGTTTCTCTTGGCACGTGATGCTACCTGTGGAGGTTGGGGATCTGGACCCTACACCATCCCAGCAGTATGGAAGAGTGTCTGCCGAGCCAGAGACCCACCACCATCACCAGAGGCACTGTCATCCACCCAACTCACCCAGTGAGCAGTCAGAGAGATGTAACGCCCTTGACTGTGCTTATTAGTCCATATGTCTGTAGTGAGATGGACTTTGGACACAGATGGAGATCTTTTCTGCCATATAATAGGCCGGGGCAGGGACAGCTTTTCTGGTAAAGAAATGCCTGCTCGGCATCTGATATTGGGGGCATGCCTGGGCCATGACGTGGCGGAACCTATCTGTGTCCACCAGGCGGAAAGGCAGTGCCGACATTTACGCCTTTGGCTTTGGGATGGTTGGGGTGAAAGTGTTTCTTCTGCTCCCACACCTGGTACCCAGAAGGCTGGCCACTGTACGGCATGCAGGTCAAACTGGTGGAAGGAGAAGGGGTAGGCTGTGTCTCTGGTAGGGGCAGTGGGAATCGGCTGACAATGTGTGGGACTGGGGATGGTGCTTGCTCATGCTGCTCTGGCACATCGGCAGCAGAGGACCGCTTGGTCCTGGAAGTGGCGGAGGAGGCAGAAGATGTCATGGTGGTTGGAAGCCCAGGACCTTTGTGGCCTTTTTTCTGCATGTAACTCCTCCACATCAATTCATGCTTTACATGCATGTGCCTGTTCATGTTTGTGGTGGTTAAACTCTTTAGATTCTTTCCTCTACTGACGCGTTGACAGCAAATCAGGCATATGATGTCGGTCGGCGAATCTGAGGCTTGATGGAAAAAAGCCCAGGCTTCACAGGTCCTGGACCTCGTCGACGGTGAAAACCTAGTAGCGGTGTTCCCACTGTCACCACTGACCATGGCTGGCAGATTTATGTCAACGGACTTGTGCGACCACCTTCTCCCTTTCTGAGGCCGGAACCTGCACTGACACTACCCCATCGTCCTCCTCCTCCACTGATGAGGCACTCGTATGCTGCTGCTGAAAAAAACACGTTGGATCCGCAATGTCATGATCATCATCATCATCATCACAGGTGACTTCCTGTTCCTGACAGTCTATGTCCTAAAGCTGCGAGCTCGGAGCCACAGGCACTACGAGGCATTGCTGACCGCTCTGGATTTCTGCCGACTGACCAGATTCCTTCTCCTCCTCTGAGGGCATCAGCGAATGGGCATCAGAGCAGACAATCATCCTCTTTAGCTTCTTGATCTTTTGAAATGCCTTCTGACCCCAACCGCATTGTGCATCAAAGAGCTCTTCAGAATATGGATTATATGGAGCGGTCTGTTCATTGGTTGACATTTGGGCTGTGTTTGCTTCAGGTTGGACCGATGATGATGATGATGACATTTGTGGCCGACTAAGAGGACAAGTAGGTAAAACCGCTCGATGCAGGTTGTGTTAACCAATGAAGAACAGATTGGCAACAGTACTCAGTACGGAGATTCACAGGGAACATGTAAGAAAACAACAATTTTAACAGAGTAAACCATACAATTGAAAATAGAATCACATACTGAGTTGGTATTGAGGTTTTCTGAACCAACTTGGAAGCTGGGACATTGGACCTCTCTTTATTCCATTCTGACGTGAGGGGTATCAGTGTGCTGCTATTAAGATAAAAAATCTCCAAATGCAGAGCTCCTAGAAAAATAAGCTCCATTCTGGCACCCGCTCCTTTGGTGACAGGGGACACCTCCACTACCTTTTTTCTAATTGGGATAACCAGAAAGGAGAAGAAAAAAAATTAAATCTCACTTTTTTGGTAACATAGTGATACAGTGGCGCCCTCCCTTCCTTTGGCAAAGGCAAGCAATTCAAGTCAGACTCTGTTCACAGTCAAGTACCCTGTTTAGGTGGTTACCTGGTTCGTTGCTCCTTAGGGCAAGTAACCAGTGGAGGGAATTCCTCATAATCTCGCTGAAGTCGGTCTGGGGAGAAGTTATCGTCTCTCGCTGGAGATGACCGTTGAGTAGATTCCTCTGCTGTCGACGAGGGTTGTCATAGATATCTTCTTGCTTCTTCTGAGGAATAGAATGTTGAGGAATTGTCTTTTTTGTGGAATATCTTTAAGGTAGCTGGATAGAACAAAGCAAATTTTATATTTTTATGGTAGAGATCGGAGCAAATCGAGGAAAACACCCCTCTTTTCTGCCGAAAAGTCCTCAATTATTAGGATTCTGTGCCCTCTGATTTTCAAAGGAGTTTTCAGGCGTTTAAAAAGTCTCAGGATAGTAGATTTGTCCGTAAAGTCCAAGAATTTCACTATTATCTGCCTTGGCCTCTCTCATAAGGCTGGTGGGACATTTGGTCCGGACGCTTCAAGTCCCCTACGGTCTAGCCCTACTCTGTGTGCCCTTTCAACTTTGCATGGGTGTTCTATATTCGGTCGGAAACTGTACCTCACAAATATGCATTAGGTCTTTCTGAGGGATTGATTCCGGTAGTCCTATGATTCTCAGATTACTTCTTCGTGACCTATTTTCTAGGTCTTTAACTTTGTTCCAAAGTCTTTTATTTTCATGTACTACATCTCGGAGTGTAAAGGTCTGTTTCTCCCCCTCAAGCTCTAGTTCTTGGATCCGCGATTCAGCCTCATCAAGGCGGATTTCATGTTTTTGTATATCCGATTGCATTTGCTGCATCGTGTCATGTACTGTCTTGACCAAAGCCTCCTGTATTTCTGAGACAATTCTTCTAGAAATTTCCTCAATTATATGTTTGTAATTGAAAAGATAGGAGCCTTGACATTCCTCGAGTTCCAATGTTTCGTCTGCTTGACTGGGTGATGACGTGCGTTGAGGCGGGGAGGAGACCAAGGGATCTCTAGATGTCTCTAGTGCATCTCGGTCAGGAGGAAGTTGCTTGGGAGGCTTGGCAGATTTTTCAATCTGCTTGGGCTCTCCGTTTCCACCCATTTTTTGTAGATATCGGTCCATATAGGGTAGGAACAGCAATGTTAGCGGTTATAGTATTTGACTTTTTGAAATTGACTAATTATTGGTACACTGCGGAAATAATGCAACTGAGAATCGCAGCTCTCTGTGACTGAGATTTATAAGTAAAAGAATTGAAGTTATTTCACAAACGGCGAGAAGGTGGCAGTGTTACTCCACTATTGTCGTGGGTGTTCTTGCCTGTGTGTTATAGAAAGATCGCCTCGATGATTTCAAGACGCTTTCAATATCTTTAGGAATTCTATCATACAAAGATACTTGTAATCCCAGATTATCCGCGTTTGTTCTAGTTTGCTATAACAGGACTCTCCAATTCCTGCTACATGAATACTTGATGAAAATACTTGAAGCAACCAATTATGTATAAAATCTTCAAACTTTACTTCTTACAAAATATAAAACATATCATAGCCTAATTAGGCTTACCGCAACTAGTGCAGCGGCTCCACTCCTCTACAAACGTACCTTATGGGACTTTGAATTCTTCCACGAATGGAAGAATTATAGGATGAAAAATGTGCGGTAAGCCTAATTAGGCTATGATATGTTTTATATTTTGTAAGAAGTTTGAAGATTTTATACATAATTGGTTGCTACAAGTATTTTCTTCAAATATCTTTAGGAAGGCAGTTCTCCCCTGTTATATCTAGGGAGGGGGGCTTAACTGTTAGATGGCAGTGTTTTGTGACTAAGGTGATACGTCTTCAAGTATCTCAGCTGCTCACTGTTTTCTGAGAGCTGCTGTTCAGTGGCATCAGGGGGATTTAAACTCCTCCTCGTTCAGACTCAGGATGCTCCTCCACCCTTGCCCCCGTCGCCCACTTCTTCCCCCGGACTGGTTTGCGGGAGATGCACACGGCAGAGGCCGGGGGGCTGATGTTTGTACTCTCCGGTCTGTTATTTGCCTTCTCTAGTGGCGCCTCACGCCATGTGGTCCTCGGCGCTCCCTGCTCCTCTCGGAACGGCTGTCACGCCTTCTCCCTGCACTCTGCCTGCAGGCTCACCGACTCCCACTGCGTCCTCTGCATCTCCGGTGAGTCGCTGTGCACAGCACAGCTATGATTGGCGGGTATATTGGCCGCTTTATGGAGCGGGTGTTCAGGAGCTCGCACACTGTGCTCACAACTCCATGGCGCCAGAACCGGAAGTCCTGAATTCTATTTTTTAGCACTTCCTTGCCTGTGACCACCTCTGTACAAACTCCACCTAAGGTGATAGGTGGGGAGGTTATGGGGTGATAGGTGCAGATGGAAAGGTTATGGGGTGATAGGTGCAAAGGTTGTGTGGTAGATGGAGTGATAGGTGGAGGTCAAAGGACTATGGGGTATTAGGCTGAGAGGTTATAGAATTATGGGGGGTTGTATTTTGTGTTGGCACTGGGATGCATAACACAATGGTGGGGAAGGGGTAGATGAGAGTACAGAGCACACCTTACAGTCTCTTTGGGGAAGGGTATTAGCGGACCATCCTTTTAGAGATTGTGCTGTGGCTGTAGACTGTACCACCCAGAATCATATTGTGTAGGTTGAACTCCATATCCATTAAATAGTTAAATAGGGCTGATGTTGTGGAGCGTTTATTTAAATAAAAGTTTTTTTGTGCAATTTGTTCTGTTTAATTCCAGTGCTAGTAATGGAGGTGTCTGACATATTCATCTCCATTACTACTGCTTGGGCTTGGTGTTCGCATGCAGTGCTTTTTTGTCATCCGAAGGCTGGCACTAACCCCATGTCACTATTACCCTAGTAGTCAGCACACCAGGGTTACTGGGAAGAGCTGGTAACTGACCCTCTAATGTGATGGTTAGCTTTTGGGGCGGCTGTGAGCTGCGATTTTTAGAATGTGAAGGGACCAGTATCAATGGACCTTCCCATTCTGATATCATCAGGCTGCAGCTGTCTGTTTTACCTTGGCTGGTTATGGAGGTATCTGACAGATGCCTCTCCATTACTATCGCTCGGGCTGATGCCAAGCCCCGGCGATAATAATGGAGAGGCTTCTGTCAGATATCTCCATCACTATCACTGGAATTATGTGGGGAAAAAACCCACACACAAATTGCACAGATAAACAGAATAAACACTCTCAATACTATCCCTCTTTAACCATTATATTTGAAAAAAAATAGATGCAAGGTTATTCCGACATAGTCCACCAAATCTGAAGTAGTCCAAATGGGAACTTGTAAATAAATAAACATTACACACATACATAGGCTGGATAGCCTATTCAGCATCCAGGAAAGCTGGGTAACACCCATCACCCACAGGTAACATCCAACTTTCCATGATAGGAAAACTGAGTGTCACCTTTGAGGGATGGAGCGTCACCCTGCTTTCCTGGATGCTGAATAGGCAATTGCCATAGGCAACTGCCAGAGTCTGTCTCCTGCAACCTGAGACAGCCAGATACAAACCACAGGGGGCAGGAGCAAGGGGCAGGATGCAAGGGGGAAACCTCTATCCCCCTGCGGCCGCAGTAGACAGACCACAATCTTTACACACACATACAAGTACCCCCCGACACACACAATTAAATTTCCTGTTAGGTCGTACAGACCTCATCATCCCATCCATGAGTTCAGCTGGAGATGTGCACTTTGTCTCATGATGATCTGGTTATAGCCATGATGAGATCATCATTATCTCCAGTGAGACCTTTGTGTGCAGCACAGACAGAAGCGAGACAGGCGGCGAATGACACTACTGGAGGCGCCATAGAGACAACATCCAGGGGCCCTACACATACTTAGAGTCTGGGGATTAAGGGCCAGGGTAGGACTAGAAAGTCTGGGTCCTGCTCTCCCAACCTATGTCAGACGTTTGTAGCCGTTTTGACATATCGCATTTTCTTGGTGGAAGATCCCATCCACCCCAGGAGAGACAATCAGCATGTATGGGTGTACGTGATCTGCAAGGATGGATTCTTACTAAAATCATGGGAGAATGCCTTGGACATGAATGAGTGGCCCAGTATACTCCCTGAAAACCTTCCCCAGACCATAACGCTGCCACCACCAGCTTGTTTTCTTCCAGCAATAGTTGCATGTTGTTTATTCTCTGATGTTTCTCACCTGAAACACCAATGTCCATTTGTTCTATAAAGCAGAAAACGTGACTCATCAGAGAAAACAACCATTTGTCAATCAGCAGCGGTTCAATTCCGATACTGCCAAGAAAACAGGAACTTTTCCTGCTGACGTAGCTTGGTTATTAGAGGTGTGATGACATCAGCCTGCTCCGGGTCCCCATACACAGTAGGGTTAGTAGAGGGGCAGTGACGTCTGTCTGCTCCAGGGCCCCATATACAGTAGAGTTAACAGAGGTGCAGTGACATCTATCTGCTCTGGGGCCCCATACACAGTAGGGTTAGCAGAGATGCAGTGACTAGGGATGAGTGATATTATGTGATGTCTGTCTGCTCCGGGTCCCCATACACAGTAGGGTTAGCAGATGTGCAGTGACATCCTTCACCTCAAGGGCCCCATATACAGTAGGGTTAATAGAGGTGGAATGACATTCGTCTGCTCCAGGGCCCCATATACAGTAGGGTTAGCAGAGGTGCAGTGACATCTGTCTACTCTGGGGCCCCATACACAGTAGGGTTAGCAGAGGTGCAGTAACATCCATCTGCACTTGGGCCCCATACACAGTAGGGTTAGCAGAGATGCAGTGACTAGGGATGAGTGATATTATCGCCAAAAGTTGAAATCGGCACGATTTTTAGGCTGATCGGAAATTTCCGATCACGCGATAGTTTAGGTGACAATCTTACAGATAATCTATTACTATTGCGTCTTTTTCAGCGTTTCCTGACACTTTGGCGGCCAGACAATCGGCTCCGAGGATAGAGGGGGATGAGGAGGATGTACAACGTCACAACTTTGCGGTGTATGGATCTCATTGGCTGCAGAAATAACGTGACCTTGTTTCATCAATGCACCTGCATTTCCTGTTTGAGTTCATTCTCTGTCTATGCCACTTCACAGCAGGACGTGTCTGCGTTTAAACCAATAGCTGTTCTAACAGCTCTGAAAGAAAGTTTCTTCTAATACAAGAAACCATCCACCCACCTACAGCTTAGAATAGAGTTACATTAGAGAATTTCACTTCTTATTTATTTAGAGAGAGTTTTTATTGGATATCTTCTGGTATTTTCAGCCGCGCGGGGGTGGGGTGGGGGACTGCTGGAGGAGAAGCTTTGAACATGAAGGGAGCTATACTGCAGCTCAGTGTGTTCTGTCACCTTGAATTGAAAAAACAATGTTTTTTACCACATGTTTGCCAGCAGACCTCTGATAGGAGGTGAAATTGTCCCTGTGTTTTCAGTTCTATTGCAATCACTGCAGTGTCAGTGTTCCCAAAAACCGGCATAACTTATCCCTATAACTTTTAAATAGTTTTATTGAAGTCCGTGCGTCTGTTTGCCGCAAAGAGTTCAGTTGTACGCATATTGTGTTATACATATCTTATAGTAAATTGCCCCTGTTGTCAGTGGTGCGAAGGCCGCCATATTAATCAATATAACATTTAAATACTCTTATTGCATTCCGTGTGTCTGTTTACCGCAAAGAGCTCAGTTGTACGCAAATTGTGTTATACGTATTTTCTAGTAAATTGCGCTTGTAGTCAGTGGTGCTAAGATCGTCATATTTAATTCATATCACTTTTAAATATTTCTATTGCACTCAGTGTGTCTCAGTTTGGCGCTAATCGTGCATTTGTATGATAGTTGAAAATTATCAATTGGTAGTCCTACTGGGCAGTTGTAAATCTCAGGGACTGAAGGAAGAACACTGTTGATTTGGTGTTACGGTTCTTCCACCAGACTTCATTTCACAGGTATTCGATAGAACAATTCTGTTTCTAATCCTAGTTGGCCGTTGGAAATTAGAGAGATTTAAGAATATCTGTGATCTGCCGTCTTTGCAGTACAGTTTCTCAAGAAGAGACTGTGAAAAACCTTTCTATACCTTTTAAATTTTTATCTTTCTGAACATGGAGGGAAGTACAGGTGGTAAGCGCCCAAAGAAGGGGGTAGGACATGGAGGTTGAGGTACGAGAGAAGGTGCTCCTTCCAGAGCTGGAGACAACACGCAAGCCAGCACATTGTCGGTCGCAGGACCATCAGGCCTGTCATCGCTGGGTCAGGACCCTGTGAATCTCAGTAACGAACAGCATCGCCAATCTGTTCTTCAGTGGTTAATGCAACCTGCATCCAGCAGTCTTACCTCTTCGTCCTCCCATTCACGGCCACAAATGTCGTCATCATCATCGTCAGCATCCGTCCAACATGAAGCGAAGGCAGCCCAAATGTCAACTCATGTACCCACCACTGTGGATAATCCATTTTCTGAAGACCTCTTTGATGACACAATGCAGTTGGGGTCAGAAGGCATTTCAAAAGATCAAGAGGCCAAAGAGGATGATTTTGTCTGCTCTGACGCCCAATCGCTAATGCCATCAGAGGAGAAGAAGGAAGCCGGTCAAAAATCCCGGGCGGTCGGCAACGCCTTGCAGTGACTGTTGCTTGTAGCCCGCAGCTCCAGGATGTAGAATGTCGGGACGAGGAAGTGACCTGTGTTGATGATGATGATGATGATGATAATGACATTGCTGATCCAACGTGGTCTTTTCAGCAGAATTTGCTTGTGAGCGCTTCATCACTGGACGAGGAGGAAGACGATGGGGTAGTGTCAGTACGGGTCCCACCTCAAAAAAAGGGAGAGGGCGGTCGCACAAGTCTGCTGAGATTATTCCGCCAGCCATGATCAGCGGAAACGCCGCTCCTCGCTTATCGCCGTCGAAAAGGTCCAGGTCCTCTCAAGCCTGGGCCTTTTTTGATCAAGCCTCTGATTCACCCAGCGATCTCATATGCCGCCTTTGCGGGAAACACATCAGTAGAGGGAAGAATCTTAGGTGTTTAACCACCAACATGTCTAGTCACATGCAGCGAATGCATGAGTTGAAATGGAAGGAACACTTGGCGAATAAAGGCCACACCGGTCCCGGGCTTTCAACCACTGTCACATCCTCTTTCTCCGCCTCCTCCTCCTCTGCCACTTCCAAGACCAAGCATTCCTCAGCTGCCCATGTCTCTCAGTGTCATGAGCAAGGATCAGCCTCCGCTTCAGCCTCCACCGTCGCCCCAGAACCACCACCACTGCCAGAGATCCATTCTACCTCTTCTCCTTCCACCAGTTTGACCTGCACGCCGTACAGCGGCCAGTCTAGCAGCCAGCCTTCTGTCTACCAGGTTTGGGAGCAAAAGAAACACTTTAACCCAAACCATCCCAAAGCCAAAAGCCTGAATGTCGACATTGCCAGGCTTTTGGCCTTGGAAATGATGCCTTTCTGTCTAGTGGACACAAATGGGTTCCGCCACGTCATGGCCCTTGCTTGCCCCCAATACCAAATGCCGAGCAGGCATTTCTTTGCCAGAAAAGCTGTCCCTGCCCTGGCCAGCCACATGTCCTCTAAAATTTCAAGCACGTTGTCTGCATCTGTGTCTGGAAAAGTCCATTTGACCACCGATACAAGGACTGGTAAGCACGGCCAAGGCCGCTATATCTCTGTGACAACTCACTGGGTGAGCTGGGTGGATGTCTCTGGTGGTGACGGTGGCTCTCAGGCTCGGCGCATGCTCTTCAAAACCGCAGGGATGGTGCAGGGTTCTTTCCCCCAAGGTCCTCTGGTGGCATCATGGGCCCCGAGCAACCAGGCCGTGTTGAAATTAATCTGTCTTGGAGACCGTCCACACACAGGTCAAGAGCTGTGGACTGCTCTCTGCAACAAGACCGAGCGCTGGCTGGGTGACAAGAACCTTGTGCCAGGCAAGGTGGTGTGCGATAATGGTTGAAATCTGCTGGCCGCCCTTAAGATTGGTAGGCTGGAGCACATCCCTTGCCTGGCACACGTCATGAACCTCGTCGTCCAGAAATTTCTAAAGAGCTGCTCGGGTGTGGACTGCCTGCTGAGGAAGGCTCGAGGTCTGAGCTCACATTTCCGCCGTTAGCACCCTGCTTCGTCCCGGCTGGCTGCGTTACAGCGTCATCTCGGCCTGCCCGTCAACCGTCTCATTGTTGACGCTGGAATTCCACCATCCACATGCTCCAGCGATTGTGGGAGCAGCGCAATGCCATTACGCAATACGAAGTGACACATGGCCTGAGAAGCAGAGGTGCGGACCTCGGGGTGTTGAGCCACCGAGAGTGGAGGCAGGTGAAAGAGCTCTGCACCATCCTTGCCAGTTTTGAAGAAGCCACCAAAATGGTCAGTGCGGACAATGCGCTTGTCAGCATGACCATGGTGTTGATATTAGTTCTGGAACAAGTCTTGGACACTCTGAAACAGCAGGTCCCACCAGCGACGGAGGAGGAGGCGGACACAGATGCAGACACAGAGCCTTACTCTCCATCAAGAAGTCCCGACTGTTTCACAACTTAACCGCTCTTCGTTAGGCGCTTGAGCTCTCGTGTTACAGCGTCTCAGGCAAGTCAGGGCTGTGGAGGAAGCGGAGGAGGAGGATGATGTATTGCTGGACACCGACGGTACCGATGTCCCTGCATTGGAAAGAGGTTGGCACGGATTTGAGGAGGAGGAGGAAGACGAGGAAGCTCAGTCTGCTAGTGCCCCTCGACCCCGAGGCTTGGGAAATCAAGGCTCCATCTCTCACATGAGTGCTTGGATGCTCCATTTCCTCAAACATGATCCTCGTATTAAGGCCGTCAAAATGAACAACAGTTACTGGGGGGCCTCCTCGATCCCCGTTACAAAGAGAAACTCAGCGCTTTCCTTCCACCCACCCAAATTGAGAGCAGAATGCAGGAATTTGAGACCGTGCTCATTGATCAACTGGAGACTTCTGTTGCGTCCGCTTCACGTTCTTCTAATGTCACGGTGGAACAACGTTAGCAACGTGAAAGCAATAGAGTGGCAAGCAGCCATAGCAGCAGCAGGCAATGTGGCAGAAGCCTAATGGGTGACCTCTGGCAATCCTTATTTACCACCTCAGCAACGCCTGTAATGCAGGGCACACATACGACACACAGAGACCGGCTTAAGATCATGGTGCACGACTATCTGCGTCTCAACACCGATGTTTTTGGATATGTTCCGGACATAATCAACTTCTGGGTATCCAAAATGGATGAATGACACGAGCTCGCCACGCCATAGAGGTGTTGTCCTGCCCAGCCGCCAGCGTCATATCTAAACGAACCTTCAGCACAGCTGGAGTCATTACAGACAAACGCATCCGGCTTTCCACCGACAATGTGGATCGAGACTTTCATCAAGATGAATCAGGCGTGGATCTCTGATGATGTTGTGGCCCTAGTTGCCGGGGTCAATGATTTAGTTTCCAGTCTACCTCACACTCCTCTTCCAATAGAAATGGTCCTCTTGAAATTTATTTTTTTTAAATGATCATTATCTTACTAGCATAATTTTTAATTCTTTTGATGTGCTACCAAAAGATCCATTTGTGCTAGTGTTCGCATTTCTTTACCTTCACCCCATCACAGGGCCTATGCGACCGCGATGTGCGCGAGTCGCGCAAAGCCGCTGAAGCGGGGTGCTAGCTCGCTCCCAGGTATGCGGCTGCCGGTGGATCATCTGCTGCCGGGAGAGAGACAGGAAGAGGAGAAGGCCAACGGAACGGAACTGCTGAGGCCTGCCAGCCCCGAGCCATTACCTGTTGGGATACTGCGTGTCCGCCGTGAGACTCCTGCGGACTGCCATCCGTGTTAGAGGCCGCGGGGTGACTTGTTGAGGAGCCGGGTACTGCAGCGGGACCTGATCCAGAGGCAAGGAGGTCAGTGGCTCAGCTTCTGAAAACGCAGCCCCCCAGGCAGTGAAGAGACAGAGGCTGGAGATCGCCCGGGCGCAGCGGAGGTGAGATCACTCCAGGAGGGGAGCATCATTAGCTCCTGGGGCCCCACTATTAATCGCCCGGCAGTGTAATTTGGTTGCAGAGGAAGTGAACGCCATTTCAGCTGGCAGCAGGGGCACCTGCACTTGAACAGGCAGGACCAGCGGCCATTTTGGCTCCAGTTGGGACATTTCACAGGGTTGTGAGTGCCAGTCATCGTTGCTCTTGGGCCGGCTCCCCCTGGAACTCTGAGCGGAGCACCTACTCTCACTGCACCAGACTCGTTACCCCCCACGCTGTGCTGAATGAGGCCCTGATCCGCTGGGGCAGCCCTCCATACGCCCTCTGAACTATATATATCCAGTTCTGTTGCGCCCATAGAAGGCTTACCAACCCTGAACAGGCACATAAGGACTGCCGGTCTCTACAGCCCTATGAGAGCTGGTGATTCCTTGATGGAGTCTGCAGAGGGGGTCTTTAATTACAGCACGGAGCAGCAACAGAGCATTGGAAAAATCGCCACGTGTTTCACTAGAACTGATATATGGTTAAATCACCTGTCATATCATCACCCACATCTGCTTGTCTGTAGTATGCAATAATCGCTAGCTGGACAGCACAGATTAATGTACTTCTAAAGTGAAGCCCCCTATTCAACTATTTAACTGATCATCCTAAATTTATTGGGGACACAAGTTACTTTTTCTCACACTGCAGTGGAACTTTCCTCTACCTTATAGTTCTTCTAGGATAAGTGGCCAGTGAAGATATAACACTCACGGACACTAACAAGAGTGTCTTTGAGCTTCAGAGATTCAGAGACGTCCGGGCAGGGTTTAGGTAGTTCAGCGTACAATCAAAATGTAGAACGTAAAGATGAATAAGGGTTACTCCAAAGCATCCTAAATTACAAACCCTGGTTGTTGACCGGCCTAGATAGTAACAGCAATACTCTGGCTTGATTCTTCTTCTGAACTTTATGCCAAAGCACCCCAGCTTTTCCGGGGCTTGCAGCCTTCAACTAAGCGCCACAAAGTATGGACAGATTTGTTCAATTGTCTAAATCCGGCAGGCACACACGTTAAAACTCCACGTCGACCAATCGCAACAAGTGCTCATCCTCTCCGAGATCTACTCAACACACACCAGAACAGGCCGCGACTCAAGCAAAGGGATCTGCAGTAATGGTGCAACCATCATCACCAGCGCGCAAAGCTGGACAGCCAACTCCTCCGGCTTCTCCAGCGGAAGACCGCCCCTCCGTATTCTCCGCCCCCTAATGTCTTGTCATTGGCACAGGAAGTATCACAGCTCATATTACCAGCTTTATATAAAAGAATTGATATTATACAGGCATCAATAAATGCTGCTTTGGCGCAAATCATCAACAATTCGCAGAAAATTGTGGATTTGGAAACCCGCGCGGTGACAATTGAGGAGGATGTATCCCGTATAGAGGGGATTTCAACCACGAATCAATCTATGCTGGATGAGTTAGAAAACTGGGAAAGGCTCAACTATCTTCGTTTCATCGGCATCCCAGAAGATGTCCCAGCGCCGCCTTAGCATCGTCTCTAGTTAATGACCTGGCCACAGCTTTGGCCCTGGACACACACAAAGAATCCCTCCTGATTGAAAGGGTACACCGCATGGGGGCTGTACGGGACCAAAGGGGCAGACCTCGACCTGTCATTGCCAGGTTTCACAATTGGGCCATAAAGGAACAATTCCTCAAGGCATACAGGCAGAAAGGAGAGCTCAAAGTAGGGAACGACAGGATACAAATTTTTCAAGATTTCTCTGCGCAAGTGGCACAAAAGAGGAAAGCCTTTCATCAAGTATGCAGACATCTTCATGAGACTGGAGTGCGCTTCCAATTACAATACCCGGCAAAGTTGAGGGTAGTCGAAAATGGGCAAGTGGCGGTGTATGAAAGACCAGAGGAGGCCTCAAGGAGGTTTCTACCCCATGCCCCAGATTAAAAGTGGACGGTCACAAGGGGGTGGGAGAGGAGTCTTCTTTACTTAATGAATCTACAAGGATAAGGTGGGGTAAGGGAGTGAATCCCTGTGCCTGGTTACATTGTGTTGAATTTTCAATCATACGCCCTCTATATATTTTGGTTCTGGTCAGAAGATAACCTAAGTGAATGGTCTTTGGACAAAGGATGCGGGAGTAACGCCCCGTGGGTTCAAATGTTTATGTGTCAGAATAGGAATGTGATGATCACCAGGTTTTTTCTGAAACGACAATCTACAATGTTTACAATGTTTATACAGTTATGGTTTATGTTCATATGCACTGAATCGAATTGTTGCGAGGTACCATGTATGTGTACTGTTCTGTTCTATTATCTCTGGTAGGATTGGCTCCTCTGCTCTGCCCACACCTGGACCACCCAGGCGCTTGCTGGGACGCCTTCTGTGGTCTAACCTATGTTAAAGTTCAGATTGTAGACCTCCCTGCACAAGGAATAGAATGAGTAGCCCTGTTGCGCAACCAGGGAGGGGGTGTCCTAATACTAAATTGAACCTAATGTCTCGTTTTTTCTATGTAAGAGTGAAAATCGCAAATATTTCATATACCCTATGCAACATGTACGCCCCCAGCAATGGGAATAGTGCTTTCCTCTCGGAAATCACTAACTTTCTGATAACCAGACCTCATCCGAACCTTCTAGTATAAGGAGACTTTAATGTGGTGCCCCATGCACAATTGGACAGATCAGGTAGTGGGGATGGGAGGGGAACTTTTTCCTCCTCATTGAGGGAGATGTGTACCAGACTGAACATTTTCGACTATTGGAGGGCTGTAAACACGCTTACACGAGCATACACATTCTATTCGTCAGCACACTAATCCTTCTCAAGGATTGATCTTGCATTGCCTTCCACAGCATTATATTGCATGATCTCGGATGCGCGCCTGTTTCCGATGCTATCTCTTTGCAATGGGGCACATCCCCCCCATTCGCCCAGCTGGAGATTCCCGAGTTACCTCTCTCAATCGGAAGATTTCCGGGATTTCCTCCAAACACATTGGTTACAGTTCATGAAGGACAATGAGGCCCAGTCGGACAACGTTCCACTAATGTGACTCACGGCCAAAGCGGTTATGCGGGGCCACATTTTAAGTTATGTTAGTAGGAGACGCAGAGCCCAGAATAAAAAATTTCAGGAATTGCACACGGCCCTAAATAGGTCCCAAGAGGAACTCAATACGCCCTACCACTGAAAACGAGAGCAAATCTGCAGAAACGCAAGCTCTTTTACAAACATTCTTACAAGGGGAAGCTAAGACACACATTTCACATCAAAAAATTTTACAGGTGGGGAAACAGAATGGGGAAACTCCTCGCTAATGCCACCAAACCATGGGAAACGAGACCCCCAATAGCGGCCGTTAAAGCATTAGATACGAGTAACCTTCTCACGCATCCTCTTGATATTAAGCGCGCGTTCATAGATTATTATGAAACCCTATATAGAAGGTTCAAGCTTTTCTAGACTCCCTTGTGATGCCGGGTATTACAGACGAGCAACGTGCGATCCTAGAATCAGAGATAACAGTGAGGGAGGTCATTATGGGACTTGCAAATAACAAAACACTGGGCCCCGATGGGTTTTCGGCGGAGTTCTTAAAGATTTTGAAGGCGGATGTCGCACCTCATCTTACCAGACTTTATAACGACATCTATGTAGGTTCTACAGTGGTGGACTCCTTCTGCGACGCAAGAACCATATTACTGCTTAAACCGCAGAAGGATCCTACTATGCTGGCCTCGTACAGACCTATATCCCTGTTACACCAGGATGATAAAATATTAGCAAAAATATTAGCAACTAGGATGCAAACCTTCTTGCCCCAGATCATCCATCCCTCCCAGAATGGCTTTGTAGCCCATAGGCATTCCACGCGCAATGTTAGAACGGTGATAGCGGCGATAACTCTGGCCAGGTCGGTAGCGAATCCGGATGCTATGATTCTTAGTTTGGACGCAGAGAAGGCTTTCGACAAGGTGGTGTGGCCTTTTTTTGGACACCACCTTGTCGAAGAGAGGCTTTGGAGATCGTTGTTCAGCATTTATGGACCACTTACAGTCTAATTCTGTCACCTCTTTGATTCTCAGTGGTCACGTGTCTCAGCCCATAGATATGTTTAGGGGGACCAAGCAGGGGTGCCCTTTGTCGCCCCTGCTCTTCAATTTATCGCTAGACCCCCTCCTCTATCACATAACCCAATCCCAAGTATACAGGGGAATTGGCTTTTCCCAGCAAGAGGTCATAGTTACGGCGTACGCCAATGATCTTCTTTTAATGTTGGCAAACCCGCGTCACACGTTGGCCCCCGTGTTGACGGATCTTCAGGAGAAGGGAACCATGTCAGGATACACGATAAATGTGGACAAAAGTGAGGGGATGCTTTTGCGGGGACCAGCAGTGCCCACATGGGCAAAGACACACCTAATCCGATGGTGCGCATCAGCCGTAAAATACCTGGGAATTTGGTTAACAAGATCGCCAGACTGTCTATACGAAAAGAACCTGGGTTCGTACATTGAGAGGCTCCCGGTAACTCTAAAGAATTGGACTAAGATTCCCTTCTCGTTTATGGGACGTAGCAACCTTATTAAAATGGTTGAGTTCCCACGTCTGTTATATGTTTTACATATGCTCCCCATATACCTGAGGCCAAAAGATGAGAAAACTATAAACCCGTTATATAGGAGATTTATTTGGGACAATAAAAGGGCTAGGATGCCGTTACATATTCTTAAACAGCATAAGCTCAATGGTGGAATAGGATTTCCGGATGTTCGTCTGTACAATCCGGCATCCCTGGGCCGTTTCATTGCAGATCGGACTCAATCTACAAATGTCTTTACGAACACTGCACTAGACCAATGGTTTTTACCAGGTACATCCCTTCTAAATTTTCTGCATATGCACTTCGGCAATCTCCCAATGCAAGCGAAGGACAACGTCCTACTAATGCCGATATGGTAGGCTTGGAGGAAGATTTGTCAAATTAAAAACTTAAACCCAGATTATTCACCATATTTATCCTTGTTACAAAACGCGGCATTCCAAGCTGGGAAACTGCACAAAATGTTCAGGGACTGGCACGACGCAGGTCTACACCAGGTGCGCCACTTCGTGCACCCAGATACAAAACAAGTATTTACTCCGAGCTCCAGGGGGCCTTTCCTTCGCTCGTCATTCCTTTCTTTAATTACATTCAGACGAGTAGCTATATTGAAAAGGTAACGAAACAGTTGTCTCTAAGGGACTGGGACACAACCTTTGCGCAAATTCTTTTATATCCAAACACAAGATATGCACATTTGTCCAATATTTACAGTTTTTTTGACAGATAGATTAGAATATGACGGACAATCAACGGGGCTGGCGAGATGGCAGAGAAGGGACAGCACTTTGACACCCCAATTGATTTTAAAGGCCCTGTCGGACACTCACAAATTTCTGCCATCAGTCGCTACCTAGAAATGTCTCTAAAAACAATTATCTCACACCAATACGGGGACATCAGATGGGGAGACTTGCCACAGACCGGTGCTTGAGATGTACAGAACCCGGCGCAGATCTTTACCACTGCCTATGGGAATGCCCCACAATACGACCTTTTTGGGAACAGATCACTCTCTTCACACAACGACATCTGGTAAACGCTTTTGCCCCAGAGGCCTCGTGGGTGTTATTTGGCCTCCAAGGGGGGGAGGTACATGGCCATTCTGAACAGGAGAAACATATATTACACCTAGTGGCGGCTGCCGCCAGGAAGGCGATTCTCCAGGTCTGGCTACAACCTGCGGGACCTACACTTAATATATTTGAGGAAAAGTTAAGATTCCTGATGTATATGGATTGGCTGGAGGCGACGCTACATAAGGAGGCCAGAGTTCAGAAATTTTTCAAGCTCTGGGATGGGTACATAGCCACGCTTCCAGAATTGCTAAGATGACAGCTGCACTCCTGTTTTAGCACAACAACATGGTTCATGAGGCAACAGCTGGTGGGTGGTACACCAATAGCCAGCTAATAAGGGAAATACTATACAGTGACCTTTTGGAATTAGAAGACAGAATTGACGGACCAGGACAATAAGGAAGGTTGGTTGTAGGCCTTCCTGAGCGCTTCTTGTTTTCTAGGGAACGCAGGAAAGCGAGAGGAGGCACCCCTCCTTGCACTGTGATGCGGGACTAGTAGCAGACGAGTATCATCTAAGAAAAAGCTGTAGGCATAAAGTTGCCAGAAACAGTAAGGAGCAGTACATTTCTCAGTGCATAGTTGGCTTAGTTAATAGAATAAATGTTGGATAACTATTCTATGATTTGCTTTACCTTAGTACAGGGTTGAGGTCTATTAATGGGTATTAGTGAAGCAGTCTGAATGTATTTTAAAAAAGAAAATATACTTTCAATGTCAAATTTAGTAATGTTTGTATTTACAGTTATGATACTATGTTGATATGTCTGCTTACGAACTTCCTCTTTTCTTTTACTGTATGTAATTTGTTGATATTGAATTTCAATAAAAACAGTTATAAAAAAAAATAAAAATTTGGGGGGGGCATGGTGCGGTGACATACAGCTATACTATAGGTTCTATTGTAAAAAAAAAAGTGGTTTCTAACAGACATTTGTTCTTCACAATTGTCTACAGTGGCCAAAGGGTCATGTTTTGAATTTTTGGGGTCATGAAGCTGTCAAAAACAAAAATAGGTAGGGCACATATTGCAAAGGGACTTGTTTTTGCAAGAAGTTTAAAATAAAAAGCAATCCCTGTAGTGAGACAACCCCTTTAAGACAATTGAAAAACTGAGAAACAAAGACGTGGTGGGATTCCATCGTTTTTTTAAATTGTGTTTTCTAGAATTAAACTACTAAAAAACTTGCATTACAAAATAGCTGATACAAATATTCCTCTGAATTGTACAAGGGAGGTACAGGAAAACTTGAACAGATGTAGGTTATTCAGAGGACATGGTGTATGGAGCACATTCACCACCCCAAGAACAGAGAAAATTTCCTCCGGCACATTGAGAAAAAGAAAGCCAAGAAAAAGGGCGTCAACCACCAGAATTTAAAAGTGAAGCTCAATTGGTCCGCACTCATATGGAGGAGCAAGCGCTCTCGTAGAGGCCGAAATTTGTAAAGCGCTACCCAGTTCTTGACTGTGTACTGAGGAAGGCTGGAGGTCTTAGCTCACACTTCCGCTTCCGCATTCTGCTTTGGCCCGACTCTTTTCGTTGCTGCGTCATAGGGGCATTTTTTACCGTGTTAATAGATGACGGACACCAGCTCTGACTCTCACTGCACCCACTCTATGTCCGGCCTTGCCACCTGAACCTCTGTGATCCACGTTCACAGCCTCACCCTCCTTGATCAGTAATTTCCTTCAACCCACTTGACAGTATAATTCAGGATTTTCAGACAGCCCTTGTTAACCAACTGCGGACATCTGTTTAGTTTGCTTCACGTTCTAATGTCACAGTGAAACAACGTCACCAACGTGTAAATAGTAGAATGGCAAGTAGATGTAGCAGCAGTAGCATTGGGAAATGTGTTTTTTTTAAAAGAGTTTATTTGTGATTGCAAATGTTTCTGCTGATGGTTCATAAGGGCGCCTGTGTGCGTTTTGGGGTCATGCTGCAGCCCAGGACAGGTATAGTCAATGTCCAGTTCAACTAAAATGGTGGTTCAAAGACTACTTTCTTCCGGTACTTTTTAACTGGGGGGTATGCAGGTTTGGGGCTCCTGCTGTGGTACAGGACACGTATAGTCAATGTCCAGTTCAACTAAAATGGTGGTTCAAAGACTACTTTCTTCCGGCACTTTTTAATTTGAGGTTCTATCAGGGGCATCATTGCTGATCTTGGGGCATGCCGCTGTAACAGAAACCAATAGTAAAGGTGTTATTGACAAAAGCTTATTTGCCACACTTCAAAACCATCAAAATGAGAGCGGTTACTGGGTGTCCACCCTCCTTGATCCACGTTCCAAATCAAAATTCAGCAATTTTTTTCATCCCACTTGACAACAGAATGCAGGAATTTGACACAGGCCTCACTGGGCCTCCACTGGGGACATCTGTTACGTCAGCTTCACGTTCTAATGTCACGGTGGTACAACGTCAGCAATGTGCCAGCAGTAGAATGGCAAGTAGCCGTAGCAGCAGAAGCAAGATTGGAAAAATATATATTTTTTTTAAATAGTCAATTTCTTATTGGGAATGTGTATTCTGAGTGTCCATAAGGGCATTTTTTTGTGGTTTTGGGGTCAGGCTACTTTAAAATGGATGCCAGGGGTGGCAATAGGGCAGTTTTCCTGCCAGGGACCGGAATGAAAAAGGTGCCTGGTGATATGTTAAAAATCGGAAGTAGTAATGGGTAATGCATGTGGCCCTGTCTGTCGCCACACCCGCTGTAACTGAGGCTTTGCCAGCTGAACCTATGCGTTCCCCGTTGGGACGTTCTTGCTGCCACCTGCACCGCATATATGACAAGTTGTTGGTCCCTGGTGCAAAAAGTGCTAGGGGTCTCCTGGCAGTTCCCATGTGCCATTTCCAATAGCGGTGTCTTGTTTGTGCGAAAGGGACCCTGTACTGTAGCTGCTGATACCGCTGTACCTGCTGTGGCTACGCCGTCCTCATGTTTTCTGTTAACCATTGAATTTAATGCATTATTTTAGTCTATGAATTGTTTCTGCAACTTTTATAGCCTATTTGTGTTGCCTAGGAGGTAGCACATATCCAGGTTACTGTTGTGGATGTTAATTCCAGCTTCGCCTCCCCTGTTTGGGTGTAAGAATGAAGGTGTTGTTCCTCTCCCATAGACTTTAATGGTCATCGGCAATTATCTACTATCGGCATGATAATTGCCTCTATCGATCCGATAACGATTGCCAACACAATCGCTCATCACTAGCAGTGACCTCTGTCTACTCCGGGGTCCCATGCACAGTAGGGTTAGCAGAGGTGCAGTAACATCCGTCTGCTCTGGGGCCCATACACAGTAGGGTTAGCAGAGATGCAGTGACATCCATCTCCTCTGGGTCCCATACACAGTAGGGTTAGCAGAGCTGTGGTGACATCCGTCTGCTCCGGGTGCCCCATCCACATTAGGGTTAGCAGAGGTGCGATGACATCCATCTGCTCCAGGGCCCCATACACAGTAGGGTTAGCAGAGGTGCAGTGACGTCCATCTGCTCCGGGGCCCCATACACAGTAGGGTTAGCAGAGGTGCAGTGACATCTGTCTGCTCTGGGCCCCATATACAGTAGGGTTAGCAGAGGTGCAGTGACATCTGTCTGCTCCTGGGTCCTACATGCTTGAGTGTTTGGTGTTGTGTTAGACCCACATTCGGTCACCCCCTGGGTCATTTTGGGGGTGAGCTGCTCCTATGTAGTATGTCTCTTTGCCCTCGTGCACCTTAATAGTCGACGTTTACCTCAATGCTCTGCACTGTCCACATCGTATTTCTCCACTCACTATACACTTTCACTACAGCAGTCGCCAACAGATCACAAAATGTGAAATCCAATAATCAACCCTTTTTTTGACTCTCATCAATCACTCCTTATACTCATAACAGCAGTGAGGGATATGTGTGCAGACAGCCTGTCCCACCTTACATACTTAGCAAGCCAGCACACCACAGGGAACGCCTGCATGAGCTACGTGATGTCGGCAGTAGGAAGTGGTCATAATAAGTGGTCCTGCTGGATCCATCTCTGGCTCTGTCCAAAATAACTTAATAAAAGCTGCACGAGTTTTCCTGCCTGAAAGGAATGTTTGAAATATTTCTCTTTTGTGGTTTGAAAAGAAAAAAAAAACATTAAAACATATTTTTAATTTTAAGGAACCTGCATGTCCTCACTAAGTTATAAAGTGGAAGAAGATATCAGTCAGCACTCTTCAGGAAGAAGCCACAATACCCTGAATATACATCGAGGACGTCACACTACAGACCTGTCCAATAATCCCCCCAGTGATGAGGAACCTTCTCCTGACCGACCACAGATGGTTACCACGAGTGCAGGCCAAAAAGAGGGAAAAAGGTTTTCATGTGGTCAATGTGGTAAACTGTTTACAAATCGCTCAAACCTTGTTACTCACAGGAGAACTCACACAGGAGAGAAGCCTTTTTCATGTTCAGAATGTCGGAAATCTTTTACAAAGAAATCAAGTCTAATTGCACACAGGAGAATTCACACAGGGGAGCAACCGTATTCATGTTCAGAATGTGGGAAACATTTTCCACAGAAATCATATCTAGTTATACATAAGAGAATTCACACAGGAGAGAAGCCTTTCTCATGTTCAGAATGTGGGAAATCTTTTATAGGCAAATCAAATCTAATTGTACACAAGAGAACTCACACAGGGGAGAAGCCCTTTTCATGTTCAGAATGTGGGAAAAGTTATGCAGAGAAATCAAAACTTGTTACACATGAGAGAATTCACACAGGAGACAAGCCTTATTCCTGTTCAGAATGTGGGAAATCTTTTACAAACAAACCAACTCTTGTTACACATGAGAGAATTCACACAGGAGAGAAGCCTTTTTCATGTTCAGAATGTGGGAAATCTTTTACAAAGACAGCAAATCTAATTGTACACAAGAGAATTCACACAGGAGAGAAGCCTTTTTCATGTTCAGAATGTGGGAAATCTTTTGTAGTTAAAGCAAATCTAGAGAGACACAAGAGAATTCACACAGGAGAGAAGCCTTTTTCATGTTCAGAATGTGGGAAATCTTTTGCACAGAAATCAACACTAGAGAGACACAAGAGAATTCACACCGGAGAGAAAGTGTAATGTTAACCCCTTCCTGACGGAGACGCTGACATAGACATATAAGGGCTTTTATTTTGCAGCACAAGATGGACTTTCTAATGCTGTCATTCACCGAACCATAGATTATACTAGGAAACCGCAAAAAAATTCTAAGCGGGGCAGAATGTGAAAACAACGTACTTGTGCCATGTTTCTGGGAGTTTTGGTTTTACGGTGTTCAATCTTTAGTATAATTGGTGAGTTCTCTGTATTCTACAGGTTGATACGAATCTGGCAAAACCAAACATGTAGGGTTTCCGTTATCTTTTGGTACCATAAAAAAATTTTTTGTCCTTCCACCTACTGACGTGAGTGAGGGGCATTTTTACACTTTTTATTGCTCCCGGTTTGGATACATGGGACTTTTTTGATTACACTTATTCCAATTTTTAGGGGACGTGAAATGACCAAAAGACCTCAAATTTGGTGTTTGGAATTTTTTTTCTTCTCTGGAGTTCAGCACACGGGATAAATGATGTTATATCTTAATAGATCGGACTTTTTGGGACGCGGCGACACCAAATATGGGAAACTTTTTTATAATTTTATTTTTTTCAATTTGCAAAATGGCAAAGGGGGTGATTGGAACTTTTAATATGGTTTTATTTTTTTTTACACTTCAAGGCTTCTTTTTTTTTTTTTTTTTGCTGTGGCTTTGAGTTCCTCTAGGGCGCTTCACCACTAGGGGCTGCATTCAGTTATACCACCAAATGCAATATAATAAAATAAATTAGGGTGTACAAAGAAGACGGTTTTACTTCTTCCTGCCTGGGTGAAGAAAACATGGCGGTGAGGGAAGCTTTCACAATGCAGGGGCTCCGATCGGAGTGAAGGACAGTGTGCATTACCGTTACCCATTGCTTTAGATGCTGCGGCCATCTTTGCTGCGGCGTCTAAGGGGTTAAACAGCACGGGATGGCGATTAGCAGCTAACACCCACTGGCTACACCGATCCCGCTACAACGTCCTTTACCAGTATTAGGACACATTAATATATTAAGTTCATGCGTGTACATATATGTACAGAACACAAGTGCATTAGGTCTGGGGGTTAGCGCAAGTCTAAACAACAGAAGGTAATAATTCACATATGGGATATATTCCCAACACCAAATTACCAATGTAAATCTCTGACTTTGCTATAATAAATACGTATAATAAATATAGCGTGCCTTTTTAAAAATTTCTGTCCACATTAATTCAGTCCTTGTTGGGGCGATAGAGTCCATATTGGAGAATTGCAGTAAACGTCTCCCTCTTAAAAACAGATTCTAGAGCTCCAGAAATAACCAGCGTGCTAATAAATTCACAAGAGCAAAATAGAAGGACGAAAGCACAATACACACAATGCAGGAGATAATACCTAACACCCCAGCCGGGGGCGCTCTAACTCCACATGATACTAGCACAGCACACACAGTGCAGGAGATAATACCTAACACCCCAGCCGGGGGCGCTCTAACTCCACATGATACTAGCACAGCACACACAGTGCAGGAGATATTACCTAACACCCCAGCCGGGGGCGCTCTAACTCCACATGATACTAGCACAGCACACACAATGCAGGAGATATTACCTAACACCCCAGCCGGGGGCGCTCTAACTCCACATGATACTAGCACAGCACACAATGCAGGAGATATTACCTAACACCCCAGCCGGGGGCGCTCTAACTCCACATGATACTAGCACAGCACACACAGTGCAGGAGATATTACCTAACACCCCAGCCGGGGGCGCTCTAACTCCATGTGATACTAGCGCAGCACACTAGTGACATCACTGATTGGAGCTACAAGATCTCAGGCATTTTGGAACGTCACAGATTTCTAGGTCAGTGATACCTAAATGTGATATAGCCCCATAATACAGTCCTAGCAATCAATCAAATCATGGAGATCTAAGTAACCATGAGGTAATTAGCACTAAAATAATCAGTTTATTAAACAAATACAAAAAATAATCAAATATAAACACAAGATAAAGAAATGTTTGTCTAAAATTACTTTACAGTTTATTCAAGAATATTCAACAAAGTGATGTCCCAGTTCATTTGGAACAATAGTTTTCTAATAAAAAAAATCTCTCCTTGCCTAATTTGAGATCATATCATAGAACGACTGTCATAGACCAGGTTAGGGCATGGAGAGCACCATCAAATGACAAACTGTGGGCCTTCATGGTGCCTACTCTTCACGACCTTCCCTCTCTCTGGTCCTGTGTTATTAACTCTTGGCTACTGGTGGCTCACCTCCTGTGCAAGTCACACTCCGATACTGGAGAGAGCTCGCTCCTAACATTTGACTCAATGGGTGACATTAGGCATTGCTTCCACTGAGGACCTCTACCAGGGTCTGGAATTAATCCATTTCCACAAATTGGTTGAGAAATATACAATTCCATTGTCCGATCACTTTAGATTTCTACAAGTAACTCATTTTCTGAAAGAGAATCTTGAAAGGAAATTGAGGTTCTGTCTCCTGTTTTAAATATCTGCCAAGGCTCTTGTAATGCAGAGGTGGATTCGCTGGACCATCGCAAGAGCGATGATAGTTAAGCCATGTCAGGGAGTGGAGTCTAAGTAGCCCCCGGTGTTCACCAGAGCCAGCCGCAAAGCAGGATGGACTTGCAGCGGCGGGAGGCTACCAGGTCACTACCCCTGACGTGACTTGCTTGCGGCAGCGGCCGGGGTAATGCGTGGTACAGAATCGAGATCCGGAGATGTAGTCGGGGACAGGCAGGTGGTCAGGGCAGGCGGCAGAGGTTCGTGGTCAGAGACGGGCAGAAGGTCAGGGCAGGCGGCAACAGGCAAGGTCAGGAAATGTAACAAGGTGGACTGGTACACGGGAAGACAAAACGGACTCTAACTACACACTAGGCTTTCCAAACACACACCAACCAACTGGCAGTGAGTGTTGGAGGTGTGAACAATAAATAGGGTCGGCGGCCGGCGATGGCCAATAAGCAGCATGCTGGCCCTTTAAATCCAGACCAGTCGGTGCGTGCGTGCCCAAAGCAGCGGGTACGCGCGGCCGCTGTCAGAGCCAGACGGAGGGAGCACAGGAGCAGGGACTGGTGAGTACGGGGTTTCCTGGGCAAAGGCAGAAGGACAAAGGCTGCGGGCAGCAGCGGCACCCGCGCTGGAGCCCCCCCCCTTAGATTTCCCCCTCTTCCTTAGGAATTTAGAGAGTAGATCAGGGGAAAGGTTGGCCTCTGGTTCCCACGAAGGCTTCTCCGGACCGAAGCCTTTCCAGTCAATAAGGAAGAACCGCTTCCCCCTTACCGTCTTCTCCGCTAACACCCCCTTGACCTCAAAGATGTTATCCATATTAGCAACAGGAGAAGGCGAGACAGATCTACGGGAGAAGCGGTTCAGCACCACAGGCTTGAGGAGGGACACGTGAAAGGCATTCGGGATACGTAGAGTCGGGGGCAAGCGGAGCTTGTAAGATACTGGGTTCAGTCGCCGAATTACCACAAAAGGACCCAAGTATTTAGGGCCCAACTTTTAACTGGGCACCTTGAAGCGACTGTACTTGGTGGATAACCAAACCTTATCGCCCAGCTCAAAGCGGGGCGGGGACCTACGATACCTGTCGGCATGAAGTTTGGTGCGAGCAGAAGCCCGTAGCAGGTCCTGTCGTGTGAGCTGCCAGAGAGCCCTGATGTCCTGTACTTGGGCATCCACGGCAGGAACATGACACGAGGTAGCTAGAGGGAGAGGCGGGTTGGGGATGTAACTCAAGGACGACAAAAAAGGGGGGAGGCCCCAGCGGATTCCGAATCTAAAGAGTTATAGGAAAACTCTGCCCAGGGGAGAAGATCGGACCAGTTATCATGATGAAGAGACTCAAAATTCCGCAAGTAGGTACCCAACACCTGGTTAACCCTCTCTACCTGCCCGTTAGTTTGAGGGTGGTATGCAGACGAGAAGTCTAGCTGAACCTGCAATTGACAACACAGGGCCTGCCAAAATTTTGCAATAAACTGGACTCCCCTATCAGAGACAATATGCAAAGGGAGACCGTGCAATCGGAAAACATGACGGAAAAAATGTTGGGCCAGTTGGGGGCAGAGGGTAACCCAGGCTGAGGGAAAAAGTGAGCCATGTTGGAGAAACGATGGGTCACCGCCTAGGTGACCATGTTCCCAGATGACGGCGGGAGATCTGTAACAAAGTCCATGGACACATGGGTCCAGGGTTTTTCCGGCACAGGGAGAGGCTGAAGAAGGCCCGCGGGTTTGAGATGAGGGACCTTATTATGGGCACAGGAGGTGCAGGCCAGAACAAAGTCCCTGACATCTTGAGCGAGGGAGGGCCACAAGTAATTACGGGAGACCAGTTGTAGAGATCTATGGACTCCTGGATGTCCAGCTGTTCGAGAAGAATGTCCCCACTTCAGGATTCTAGGCCGCAAGGCAGGGCGCACATAAGTTTTCCCGGGAGGCAAGTGTTGAAGATCCATGGGGGCAGCCGTGACGAGCCGTTCTGTAGGGACTATGTGCTGTGGAGGAGACTCAAGACCCACCGTATCCGAAGAACGAGATAGAGCATCAGTTTTGACGTTCTTCCCGGCTGGCTGAAAATGTAGAAGGAAGTTAAAACGGGCAAAAAAAAAGCGACCACCTGGCCTGCCGAAAATTCAGGCGTTAAGCTGACTAAAGATATTGGAGGTTTTTATGGTCGGTGAAGATGTTAATAGGGTGGCAAGCCCCCTCCCGCAGGTGACGCCACTCTTCTAGAGCCAATTTTATGGCCAGTAACTCGCGATCACCAATGGTATAATTCTTCTCAGCAGGAGAGAAAGTTTTGGAGAAAAACCTACAAGTATGCAGTTTACCCGAGGAGGATTTCTGCAGGAGGACAGCGCCGGCACCCACAGAGGAGGCGCCCACTTCCAGAATAAATGGGTGGTTAGGGTCTGGGCGAGACAGGACAGGAGCAGACGTGACTGCAGATTTGAGACGGTTGAAGGCTTCTTATGCTTCCGGGGGCCAGGATTTGGGATTGGCGTTTTTCTTAGTTAGGGCCACCAAGGGAGCCACAAGCGTAGAGAAGTGTGGGATAATTTGTCTATATTAATTGGCGAATCCCAAAAACCGTTGAATGGCCCGAAGGCCCACCGGTTGTGGCCACTGTAAAACTGCGGTGAGTTTTGAAGGATCCATCCGGAGACCCTTATCAGAAACGATGTACCCTAAGAAGGGCAAGCTGATACGTTCAAAGAGACACTTCTCCGGTTTGGCAAAAAGGGTGCGGAGCCGCCTGAGGACCTGGCGGACGTGGTGGCGATGAGTTTCAATATCAGTAGAAAAAATTAGAATATCGTCCAAGTAAACAATAGCACAGACGTAGAGTAGGTCCCGGAAGATCTCATTGACAAAGTTCTGAAACACAGCAGGAGCGTTGCAGAGACCGAATGGCATAACAAGATACTCGAAGTGGCCATCCCACGTATTAAAGGGCCTTTTTCCCCACTCATCCCCTTCTTTGAATGGGGAATTAGTTTTTAAAAGGGCCCCCCCCCCCCCGCGCAGATCCAGCTTGGGAAAAGTTTATTGGCCATTCGGGGCCGGTCGAAAATTTCCTGAGATCAAGGGCGGGGAAGCGTTTTTTTTAAAAAATTTAAAACCGTAATTTTTTTTAAAAGCCCCGATAGTCGATGCAGGGCCGGGAGACCCTTTTTTTTTCCCCAAACAAAAAAGAACCCGGGTCCGCTGGAGACGGGAAACCTTACGTTGAAGCCTTTACGGGGGGTTTTCTCCATTTTGTACTCTGACATGGTTTTGGTCTCCGGGACGGAGAGGGGAAAACCCCCGGGCCCCCGGGGTGGAGTACACCCGGGTTGTAGATTTATGGGACAATCAAAAGGCCTTTGGGGGAGGAATTTTTTTCGGCCGGCCCTTTCCAAAAAGAGTAAAGAAAATTTCCCCCAGTATGGCTTTAGGTAGGCTTGGTGGGGGTTTTGGCAAGATCTCGGGAAAGGCCCGACCTTTGGGAGCGGGTTCCCGGTTTTCCCGCAGGCAACGCAAGAGACACCCGGAACCCCAATGCATGATTTCCCAACCTGTGCCCCAAATCCAAGGTGGGGGTATGGTTTGCAACCACGGGGGCCCCTAAGGATTTCAGACGGGGAAAAAGGTAGGACGAAATTTTGCAGATTTCCTTTTTGGTAAAGGCCCCAATTGAAAAGGTGAGGGGAGCGGGGGGGGAAGCGGTAGCGTCCTTAAGGAAATTCCGCCATTAAAACCGACGAGACGAACATTGGCTTCGGGCAACCGAATACGGGGAGAAAAAACCCCGGGTCAAAAATTTGGGTGGCTTTTTAAAAATTTTCCTGCAGATCCTAAAATCAATAAAGGTGGGGCCTAAAAGGTAGCCCGGTAAAAAAACCAACAAATCCCAAGGCAGGGAAAGGGAACGGGGGCCCCGCACTGAACCTAGGGTTCCCCTTCCTACAGCCCAAAGGTGCGGAAGTTTCCCGGGCGCACCGGGCAGCCCCCCTTTTTTAAAGGGTCAAAAAAAAAAACCGCCACAAATAGAAACACAAATGCTTCTGGCGAGGCTTTTAAAAGGGTTCCTCCTGGGACAGGAGCATCGGGGGGGGAGAGGGGGGTAAAGGGAAAATTTGGGACCAAAAGGGGGTTTTAAAGGGCCCGGGGGAGGGCCGACCCCCCGTTTAAGGGGCGGAGTCTTGTTCCCTTTGGGCCCGGCCCAAAAATCCCGGGACTATTTCCAAAGTGGATTAAGTAAACCAAAGCACTGGTAGATCCCGACGGCGAGTTTCATCCTTAAATTCCCGTCCGGAGACCTTCCGGGAACTTTTCCCACAAAAGCTTCGTTATTCCGCCAGCTCCAAAGGGGAAGTGAAAAAACTGCACAGAATACTGAACTGGGGGGTTTCCCCTGAGGGAACCCGGGGCAGTGCTGCGGGGGCCCGAAAAAACACGCCCGGGTTTCCTCAAAGCCCCGGGGGTGGAACCCCCGGGGGGAAATTTAATTTTGAGGTCGTTTTAGGGGTTTCCCCTGGGACCCAGGTGGTTGGGGGCCCGGCCCAAGGATTTTCCGGACAAGGGGTTATTTTAAGGGGCCATTTTTTTGGCACCTCTGTGGGGAAATTTGATGCCCCATCACCCTTCGAGGTGGAGGGGAAGAAACTGGGTGATGAACCCACGGCATTTTTTGGGGGTCTCCATCGTAGGTGAGGGGAGCGGCGATGCAGGGGACGGTCCCGAAGCCAAGGGCGGGTTTAAGCAAGGGATGCCGGGAGCAACGGATGCGGGACAGGGGGCGGCACCCGGTGGCGGTAGTTGGGCCACGAGGTTCTGCTTTCAGGGCCCGCTAGGGGTTAAATATAGGTTGGGCCCGGGGGTGGGAAAACTGCCTTGTAAACTTTCCCCCGTAGGCGGGCAAGGGGGAAACCCCGGGAAATCCATGGCCATTTTCTACTGTAATGCGGGGTGGTTTTCGCTGGACCACCGCAAGCTTTGAATAGTTTAAGCCACACCGGGGAGGGGCCGTCTAAGAGCCCCCGGTTTTCCCCCAGAGGCCCCCCAAAGGGGGAAATGGACTTTCTGGGGCCCGTGAGGCTACCGGGTTGTTTTAACCCCCTTACGAAGTTTTTGCAATGGGGGGCCGGGATACAGCGGTTTTAAAAAAAATGAAACCCCAAGGGGGTGGGACAGGGACAGGCAGAAGGTCGGGGGCACCCGGCGAGATTTCGTGGTCAGAGACGGGGGAAAGGCGGTCAGGGCAGGGGGGCAAACGGGCTGGGGCAGGAAACGTAAGCAAGGGCCTGGTAAAAAGGGGGAAAAACAATAGGGACTCCAAACTCCCCTAATTTTTACTGAACAAAACACCAACGAACGGGCCCAAGAGAGTGCTGGGGGCGGTACCTTAAACAAAACCCAAGCGCCCGGAAAAAAGGCCCAAAATTCCCGGGGGACCGGGCCCCTTTTAAAACCCAAAGAGAAGCTGTCCGAGCCCCCTAACGGGCGGGCACGCACGCAGCGGCCGGGACGGGGAAAGGGCGCAGCTTCAAAATGATCTTTGGGGGGAAATTTTGAGGTCGCCGGGCCCCAGGCGGGCAGGGGGAAAGGGTCGTGGGGAGGCCCCGCGTGGACCCCCTGCGGAAAGGGGGGGGGCTGAAGCAGCAAGGGGTTCCCGCAAACCCTCTTTAAACAGGTATGTCTTTGCCTGGGGGAGCCTAAGGGCCAGGGCAAAATGGGGCCCAGGGTTATACCCTGCCCAAAATACACACAGACTAAGTATATGTTTCCTCACCCTCCTGTGCACCCCCCTTTTTTTAAAAAAAACGAGAGGACCCCTTGCCCCAGAGGAGGAGAAAACCTTGAACATCTCCAAACAGTAAAGGCAAAAGGAAAACCCGTTGATGATGGAGCCATTTTATGGGCCCAAACATCAACTCCTAGGCATCTATTTCTGGGCAACGGGCCCCCTTGGGAAAAACACTGTATCACAGTATGGGCCCTTTGGGAAACCCCCACAAGATCCCCCGGGCTTTGGGCTCAAAAATGCCCCAGATCCTTTTTTTTTAAACCAAATGGTTTTTTTAAACAGGTGGATGTCAGGTCAAATAATACTTTTCCCCCCCTGTCCCTTTGGGCAGATTTAGGGGGGTTTTAAAAAGGGAAAATGGGGAAAGGGCCAAAAGGGCAGACAGTCAGGGATCCCTATAAAAAAGGGAGGCTTTTTAATTTAAAGTTTGGGGGAAAACCCAATTAAAACCCTTTAACCATAAAAATCAGGGTAGACGTTTTTAAAAGGCAAGAAAAATGGTCCCGAGATAAGGGGGGAAGGAATTGACATTTCCCCTTTAGATGGGGTACAGGGCCAAAAGCCCGGGTTTGGACCAATTCGGGGGAAAATTTAAAAATTTGGGGAAAAAGGGATTTAGGATAGGGAAAAGGGAAAGGAATTTTTTCCCAAAGGGAGTTTTCATGACAGGTCTAAAAACCACAGCTCCGTAAAAAAGGGTTAAAAGCAGAAACCCCCCAAACTGGAGAACATGTGCCTTTGAAGGGGGGTTTGTGTGTAGAAAAGGGGGGGAGTTTCCCCAAAATTTCAAACCCCATCCCCATACAGAAATGCCCTTCCGTTTGGCATTTAAAACCCAACCCAGTCAGGCAGGAGCCCAAAAGATTTTGGAACTTGGAAAAAAAAGGGCCCAAACCGAGGCCCGACAATGCAGATTTTACCCCTAAAAGGGACGGGTATGACAGAAAGGCGGCCCCAATCCCCCAAACCACAAAATTTAGGAAATAGCCAACCCCGTAAAACTCCACCCCCTTTTCGGGGGCATCCCAACATTTCGGGGCCCCAAAAAGGGGGATAATCCCAGTATATCTCCCGAGGGAAAGGGGAAAAATTTTTTTTTCCCTTTCTAGGGGGCTCCCAAAAACTGTCATTTGCCGGGAAACCCATTTTTAATTCTCGAATTTTCAGAGGGATACCTTCAGACTCAAAGGTTTGAGGGGCCCAATTTCCAAGAATTCCCCAAAACAAAGGGCCATTGCCCCAACAGTTAGCTGACCATACAATGCATGACGAATAATATTTTGTTGACAAATCACCGGGCAATTTTTGGGGGTCAGAAAAAACTACAGGCCCTGCAGGCAAAACCTAAACTATAAACCCTTGGATTTGCCGTTTTAAAAGGGGACTGGAACCCCGAAAAACTTTATCAAAGTACTACATGTCTGTATGTATCGGGACTCATTCTCCCCCCCTTTTTAAACCCTTTATCTTGGATCGGGTTTCCCTGTTTTCACTGGGGCCCAAAAAATCAAAAACGACATAGAACATACCCCCATTTTCCCCCCAGTGAGGGATACTTTTTTAAAACCGGGGAGCGAAGCCCCCCCCAAATCAACCCAGAAACCCATTGAGAAAGGAAACAAGGGAGGCGATAGGAAAAAAACATAACAGAAATTGATGCTTTTGGGGCAATTGAACCTCCCTAACCCAGTGGCAAATACCCCCCTGTACCCAGTTAAGAAAAAAGGGAAAGAAAGGGGACCCTGGACTTACAGGATGGTTGGGACCTCAGGGCATTTAAAATTCGGTATTGAAAGTGACGGGTTTGTAGTCCCCAAACCCCCACACCATCTTATCCACAAAACCAATCCTGCCAAAAGGGTTCACAGTCATAGATTGGCTAATGCGTTTTTTCAGTCCCCCTAGAAAACCGACTGCCAGAAACTATTTGCCTTTAAAATTTTGGGGGGGGGGGGGGTTTCCCAATTTTTTTGGGGAAAGCCCCTCCCCCCGAGGGTCCGGGAATTCCCCCAAGCTGTTCACGGGGCATTAAAAACCGGGGTTTCTTGCAGGATTGGGTCTTTTTTGCATGCTAAAATTTGGGGTTTGCCCCTTGAGTTATGTAGACACCCTTCTTCTTTGTGCCCCCAAAAAAGGGTGGCCCTTAAGACCCCCCTGGCACTCCTCCAACTTTTGGCCCAAAAAA
The DNA here is from genome assembly GCA_025379985.1 of Phyllomedusa bahiana. Taxonomy (NCBI): domain Eukaryota; kingdom Metazoa; phylum Chordata; class Amphibia; order Anura; family Hylidae; genus Phyllomedusa; species Phyllomedusa bahiana. The sequence goes on from JAODAL010003116.1 coordinate 53,128, forward strand.
AAGGGTGTAAGGCTTCGGGGGAAAAATTACAATTTTGTCATAAAAAGTTGTTTTTCCCTGGGATTTTGCATATCATAGGACCCCCAAATTTTGACCATAGACGGGAAAAAAGGCAATTAAAGGGGTTTAAAACCCCACCTAGGGGAAGTCCAACATTTTTCGGACTTTCCTAGGGCTATTTTAAAATGCAAAACTTTGGGGTCCAAATCCGCCCCATTAAAAATTTGCACCCCTCAAGGGACTTTTTTGACCTCAAACCCCCTTTCCCCGTTGCCCCCCAGAACCCCTTCGGTGTTTCTATTTACTAAAAGTTGCAAAACTTTTCGGGCCCCAGCCTTGGGCCCACCCCAAAATTACAGTAAAGTGTTCCTACTTTGCTGTTGGAAATGAGGAGGCATGCAACGGGGGTTTCTGGCCCAAAACAGGGGTCAAAAAAAACCCAGGCCATTTTCCCCTCCAAATCTGCAAAAATGGATGTTTTTGGGCAAAGGGGGATCCCCATCATGTCCCCGTGTGGGGGCACCCAAGATGCACTTCTGCTGGAAAAGGGGCCTCAGACATAGTTTTTGGAAACCCACCCTACCCCCCTTTTAACCCCCCGCACGCCCCTGCAAAACATTTTAAAACCAGGTCCAAAGTAAAAAGCACATCTCTGTGGGCTAGAAAAACTCAAAACTCCAATGTGCCCTGCCAGGGCCCCCAAAAAGTGCCCTAAAAAACATAAAATTTGAACCAGCTACTCTAATTCCCATTGACGTATTGGAGGGAAAAAAGGGGGGGGGAAAAGAGCAAGAAAAATACCACTTTTTCTTCAAGGCGTTATCAAGGGAAGGGGGTTTCAAAAATTTGCAAAAAAAACATGATTGAATACCCCTTTATACCCCCAGGAAAAAACAGGTTTTTCCCACATTTTTTATGATTTTTACTCTCTCACTAATCCAGATTTTTGGTTTTTTGTGAGGGCTTTTAGAACATCGGTGAAGACGCCCGGTTTATACTGGGTATGCAGTGGTAAACAAAAACATGAGGAAATAAAAGCAAAACCCGCGGGGCCCCCACGTGTTGGCCCAGGAGGGGAGCTTCCAGCACTCGTTAAACCCCTTAGAGATTTAAAAAGACAAACGCATTTAACATATAAACGTTTTCCCCAGGTATGTTTTTTGGAAAATTGCCCACGATTAGGGCCCTATAGGGAAAAGCTGGGGAAATTTCCCTTTACATCAGCAGGTACTCCCCTTTTAAAAAACCTTGGGGCCCCTCTTTGGGCCAAACTTAATGGAGCCTTACGGCCCCAAAGGTTTTTTCCAAAATTAAATAAAAGCCACACAAAGCTAAAACACTTGTGGGCCCACGTGGAAACCCAAAGGGGGCAGATAGAGGGGCCCAAAGGGAAAAAGGCAGCAAAAAACCAAGGGCTGAAAAAGGGGCAAGCAAAACCCCAAGATCGGGACAAAAACAAGAGGCCCCCAGAAAAACCCCCCCAAATGATCAGGGAGGACCACGGGTTGGCAAGGGCCTAGATTAGGTTTTTCTGCAAACTCTGCCCCCGGCAAGTTTTCGGGGAAGAGCTGAAGGCCCTGGTCAAAGGGGGATTTTTGGGAACAGAGGGCTGGGGGAAGGTGGGATTGTGGGTTTTGCTTCCCCGGGGCCCTTTAAATACCCGCATTTTTTTAAAGCGGGGGCTCATTGGCCCAAAAACATCTGTCTAAAAAATTTTTTTTTTTGCCATGTTTTCTCTGTCGAAAAGAAAGGGTTTTGCACCGGATTGTTTGACAATTGCCACCGGGTTTTATGCCACGGGTTCATTTTTTCCATCCCTAAAACAAAACCCCAGGTAAGTAATCAAAGTACCCCAAAAACATACACCCAAGGGGCCCCCCAAACCCTTTTTCAACGACTGAAACCCCCTTTGGATTTATACGCTCCCCAAAGGGTTTGGGCCGAAACGAATTTGCCCTTGTTTGTGTAGTTTCTCTTCCAGGATGGCCGGGAAACCCTTCCCTCCCAAAAAACCACTGCAAAAGCTATTTGCAAGGAAAAAGCCAAAAAACAGAAATTTTTCTTTAAAATTTGGGTTATGTGAGACTTTGGGAGTGAAAAGGGGTTACCCATTCACGGGAAGGTAATGCAAAATGCCATGCAAAATTTTGGGGGGTAAGTCACCCATCCACCCCCCGTAACACCCCCAATCCAGTGGGAAAGGTAAAGGGGAAAAAAAGGGTACCCTGAAACTAAAAATTAAAAAAGGGGAGGGGAGGATTTGGGAAAAAAACCCTTGGGACAGAGTGCTTCTGTTAGCCTCTTTTCTATAAAGGTACACACTTTTAATGAAAAACAAAGATGTCCCCCTTTTTATTTGGGTCAACTCCAAATTAGGACTTTATTTCCCCCACAAAACAAACATTTTTAAAATGTGACAGCCTCACAAGTTTATGTCCAAAATTGAAAAAGAGACTCTTATTTGTGCATAAACAAGTCTATGATTCTATTCCAGATCCAGAAAAGCCAAAAAAGGGGCCCAAAATTAACCAACCAGGGGATTGGGTGGTTTGTGAAAAGACATCCCAAAAACCACTAGAAACCCAAAATTTGTTGGGCCCCCTTTTCCCGGTTTTTCCTCACTACAAGGGCACCCAGTAAAACTTGAAGGGAAGCCAAAATGGGTTCATGTGAGTCATTTTAAAATTTTTTGGAACAAAAAAATATTTTTCTCATGGGTGGGGTTTATATTCCCCCCCCTTTAGCATCAAACGAAAGGACTGGAACTGGTAACCCAAAATGAGGATTTGGGAAACTATGTGGTTTTAACCCCCTTTCCCCCTCATCAGCAAAACCCTTTTTTTTTCATTTTTTTTAAGGTGGTTTCAAGTGAATGGGGCAAAAAAAAAGTGGGGAAAAGAAAGGATAAATTTGGGTTTCAAGGGGGCCCCGGGGGGGTTTGCATACATCTGGGGGTTTACCCGACCAAAGGGAAAAGAAAAACGGAACTCTTGGGCTTACCGTTGGAAAACAGGGGCCATGGGGAAAATACCCCCAAAGGAAAACTACAACCAGGGGTTAGCGACAGGTGCACCCCCTCAGAAAAAAAATTGGGCTTAATCTTTTTAAAGATCACCCCCAGATGGAATTGTGTCCAGAAAGCACGAGGGAAGGCAAAAACCTTTTAATCCCCATGTAAATAAACTAAAAAACCCCCTCAAAACCCGGGTTTTTTTAAAAAGAAGGCCTATATGTATTTGAAAATTTTATTTTCCCCCAAACCCAAAAAGGGCCCCAAAGGAAATTTTTTGGGGGAAAAGGGCCCTTTCAAGAAACCCGGTACGGACATGGGGAAAAAAGGCCCGCTAACACACAACCCCCCATTTTTGGTTTCAATACCTTAGAAGAGGGGACTTAAACAAATAAAATACCCAAAAAAAACAAAGGGAAAAAGAAAAGAGTGGCTCAATTTGGGTTATTTTCAATTTTCCCTTCAAAAAAAAATAGGACAAATTGTATTGCATTTTGCAAAGCTAGGCCACACTTAGGAAACAATTCATTCAAATTTTAATAAAAACCCCCCAAAGGGCTTTCAAGTATCCTGTCCCCCATTTCAAAAGCCCCAAAAACCCAAACCCGGGGACAATGTATGTAACACCCTACACAAAAGTATCCATTTTTAAAAATAGTTTAGATACCCCCTAGAGTTGGCATAAAAAAGGGAAATACACCTGTTTTCGAAAGAACAGGAAAAAGGTAAGGTTGTGGGAAATTTAAACCTCAGAGTTCTTGATATACAATTTCCTGGGAGACCCAAAAAGATAGTAAAAAAGTAAAAGGTTTTGTTAACCAAAGGTGGGGCAAATAACTGATGTTTTGGTGGAATTTTTTGGAGAAAGAAATTTTAAAAACCTAGGGGCCCCATTAACAAGTAAAGGGGGGGGTAGTTTTTAATCGGGGGGCAAATACCCTTTTGCCATTCCCAAAATAAAACCTTAATAAAAACCCCACTCAGAATTAACGATTTAAGTGTTTTAAGGGCTCACTAGGGAAAAAACGAGATACTTCCCCAAGGGGTCTTTTGAAACAAGAGTTTTTTAAATTTACAAAAAAAGGGGTCCCCCGGGGAGTAAACCCATTTGGTTTAAAAGGGCCCGAAATCAATACAGTGGTTTTGAATTTAGTTCTCCCCTTTTTTTTGGGCCCCAGTGAAAGAATGTAATTTATTAAATTATATCTACTATGAACCCCAAAAGAGATTTTTTTAATTTTTTCAAGAGATGCTATAAGAGGTTTGGCGACCAGGATAGGGGCCCATTACTTTTGAGAAATTTGGGAAAAAAGGATGGGGTTTTAGTATGTTTTTGGCTGAGAGGGGAGGAGTCTGCAAGATGTTCGGAACTAATTGTTGTACTTTCATCCCCTTTTAATAAAAGTCCTGAAAGGTTTTGCTTTACAAAAAACCAAAAAGGACTGACAACCCATCTGAGGAACTTGGGAGAAAAATTTTGGTATCGACAAACCCCTTTACAGAATGGCTTGGAATCCCTGGTTTGGAAAATGGGGGCCTTTTATTTTCCCCGTTTGTTTATCTTTAGTTGCAGTGGTTTTTTGCCGACTGATTTTCTTTTTTGGATGTTTTTTTTTAAACCCCTGTGCTCGGGGACTCCCCTAGACTGGGGGGTTTATACCGCCGTGAATAATACTAGTATGTGAAACCCACCCCCCCTGGGAAGAATGCCCAAAGGATCCCCACCAAAAAAATTTTTAAAATTTTCCCAAAAAAATTTCATTTTTGATTGTGAGATGGAAGTTCATTGTCGAGGCTGGGCCCCCCCAATACATGGAAAAAATTGTGCATGTGCCCCAAAACTGCACTTGCAGATCTGAGGGGCACTTTGGAGTGTTAAAAAACAGATAATATTAATAGGGTAATTTAGGGCAACTTAAAGGGGATCTCGGGGCCGCCCTTTTTAAAGGGGGCCCGGGTTTTGGGTATGACTCCCCTTAAGGACAAAAGGAAAAAAGGGGGAGCATATAGGGAAAATAAAAAAATTTCCCTCAAAAGGGGGGGGTCAAAGGCAAAGAACCCAAAGGTACTTCATCACAAAAGGAGGGGTTGTTTTAAAGGGTGATATGAAAACTTAAGGACATGGGAGTAAACATTAAAAAAAAAATTTAAATTTTTAAACTTGAATTTTTTCTGTTTAAAAAAGTCAACTTGACCTGTTCCTAAGTAATCTGGGTTTAAAACCGGGAGTATCGAATGAAATTTGAAAGCTAATTTACTTTTAAACCCAATTTAAAATAATAAAAAATTAAATTCAATAAAGGGTAAGAAACTTAATTTATTTTTTTTTTCTCCTTTTTTTGGAAAAGGCATTAAAGTGCATAAAATGTTCTTTAAAGAAAACTTTGAACCTAAAAACTGGGGATGTGGGGATAAAGACTTATGTCATAATTATGCAAAATCAGAGAAAAGCCCTCTGTTCAGGTGAAAAAATTCGATGAAATTTTAGGAATAAATTATGCAATTTCATCAGAGCCTGTTGGCCATCTGTGTACTTGGTTTCCCTTTGGGTTTCCGACTTGGGTTCATCCCCTCCAATCTGGCCTTTCCATCCAAATAAAACCAAAGGGGGCTCCCCCTTTTTGAACCACCGTAACAAAAATTTCCCGTTTATTCCCCCCCTATCATGCACAGGTAAAGTGCTAGGCACCTTTTTCTATGGAAAAAGTATTCATTTTCCCCCCTAAAAAATGCCTATATAAACCCGTTCTTTTTCACCCTTTTATGCATAGGGAAATTCCTTGGGTTTTGTTTCCTAGGAAAAAATGTTGCCCTTTTTACTCTAACGCCTATATATTTCTTTCTTTTCCCCCCTATCATAAACAGGTAAAGTGCTAGGCACCTGTTTTTATTGGGAAAGTGGGGTTCCTTTCACTTTTAAACCCCCTATATATCCATGTTTATTCCCCCCCAATCATGCACAGGTTTAAAGGAAAAATAGGCAACCCGTTTCATAGGAATATGTGTTTTATTTCACTCTATACTTTCCTATATAAATTTTCTTTATTTCCCCCCCTATTTATACACAGGTAAAATGCCAGGGACCCCGTTTCTATGGAAAGTGTGTTTTATTTTTACTCTAAAAATGCCTATATATCATGTTCAACCCCCCCAATAAAGCACGGGAAAGTAGGGGGGTTGCTAGGGTCCTAAAACCTTTCCCGGGGGGCCCGGGGCCCCATGTGTTAAGTTTTTTCTCTTTTGGGCGGGGTTTCCCCCAAAAGGCATTTTTTTACACCTCATTTTGAACTGCAACATGCTTTTCAGAGGAAAAAACCCTTTTGTTCCCGTCACTAATTTTTTTCATATTCCACATTTGATCCCGTTTTTTCCCCTCAGCAGGGAAATGACAAAAGAAAAATCAGCCCTAACAAATTTTCTCCCCAGAATGAAATTTTTCAAAAAAAACTCCAAAAAAACCAAGACCCCAAAAATATTACTACTTTTAAGGGTGGAAAAAATCCTGCCGACCCAGAGGACGAAAATAAAAGCTAAAGAGACCGTCGGTTTTCCCCCAGGGCCCCCGGCCCCGGCCTGGAGCCCAGGCAGTTTTATTTCCCAGGCTTGTGCCAAAAATAAAACGGGCTATTTAAACCCCTGGTCAGCTCGTGGGTCCCCCTGAAACCCCCAGAGCTTACAGTCTAAAGTTAAAATTTATCAGCCCCCGTGGGCAGATTATATCATGCTGATCCATAGGACTTTGGAAAAAAACTATAGGGGGTCAGCTCTGTGGGTCAGGTGAAACCCCCAAAAGCTCAGCTGACAGTTAAACTTTCTGCACCCCAGTTTAAAATTTTATTCACTTACAAGAAGCTGGCCCTGCCCAAAATACCTAATATGGGGTGCTGGCTGCTCTGCTGGGCTCTTGGGGGGCAACCCGAGGGTAGCCAACCCTCATGGGCCCTGGTTCAAAAAATTCAGCTTGGGGGCCCCCTCCCTCTAGACCCAAAGGGTTTTTTCATGGCGTTGACCACTACTTTATAAAAAAAGGGTTTTGGGGTGTGGATGTCTGCTTTTGGGAGCGTGCCCCAGAAAAAAAATTTCCCACTTTAAAGGGGGTTTCTGTCTGAAGAAAATTCATTTTGGGAAATTTGGGCCGGCTGTGGGGAATTTAAAAGGGTACTTCCTTTTTTCCCCCCCCTGTTTCTTCCCCGGGAAATCCACAGGATCCGTTCCTTTTCAATTTTCCCAAATTTTTGGCCGCACACGGGAAAGGTTCATCTCCCTTACTTAATTTTGGGGCCCCCGAAACCTGCCCATGTGTTGGGGGGAGAACCTGAAAGTTTGGGCTTCGGGGCAAAAATTGGGGGGGACCCGAGGAAAGTACACAGGGGCAAACCCCCTTTATTTTTACCAAACCCAAAAAAGGGGAAAATGCCTGTCCATTTTGATTAAAATTTTCCCCAGGTCTATCCTTATTTTTCCTCATCATCCCCCTCAAAGTGAATAAATTGGGGTTTTCCCTATTAAAAATTCTTTTTTTTAAAAAAAATAAAAAAAAGCATGTTTTTAAAGTTTAATTTTTTTTGGACTATCAATTTTTTTCTGTTATGGAAGGGTCTGAGGTGCTTTTTGTTTGCAGGATAAATTGGGCCGGATTCTTTTATATTATTATTTTTGGTTTTAAAATCTTTTTTGATTACTTTAAAAAACATTTTTTTTTTAGGGGGTTAACAATTTTTTTATAACTGATCTTTTTTTTTAATTTAAATTTTTTAGATAAAAAATAAAAGGGTTCATAGGAATTTAATAAATGCAAAAAATTACATAGACGGGTTTAACCCTTTCACATGGGGAAAACACCTCCTGAGATAGTGGGAAAAAGAGCTACCTTTCAATATTCAAATTTTTCCCGGTAATTTTCAGGGGAAAAAACCCAAAAAATTAAGGCCCCGGGTTTTGGTAACCCCCTCACACAATTCACCCGTTGTCAGGAAAAGGGTTTAAATTTAAAAAAACGAGACAAGGACAAGATTACAAGAGGAAAAACACATAGGAGTGGTAGGGAAGGGGGGGAAAAAAAGGGGAAAAATATGGAAAAGGGCCCATTTTTCCCTTTAGTTTTTTAAAGGGAATGGGTCCAAAGCTGGGGAAAACATCCCCAAAAAACCGGAAACCCCATTTTTTCAAAATGAATCCAATTTGTTGTTTAAGCGGAAATCGATACTCCCTGCGAGAAACCCCCCTAAAAACCCCCTGATAAAGGGCTGAGTTTCAGAGGGGGCAGGGCCCGTTTTCCATTTGCCCGATATCAGACACCCCCCGGGGTGTAGGACAAGCCTCATCAGCACCCTCTTTTTAGTTTTAGGGGGAGGGCCACTACCGGTCCATTCAGAAAGGGCGTGAGTGGGTCCAAGGGTATCACCACACCTGGAAGGGCAGTAAAAGGGGGTCCCGTCAAGGGGGGCCCAGAAGGTAACCCCAAACTTTGGGGGAAACCCAAAAAAAAATGCGGGGCGTGCCCTAGCTTGGTTGCAAACGCCCCATTGATCAGGAATCTGTGGGCTTTCCCTTTGTGCAAGGTCTGGGGTGGGGGTACCAGAACAACAAAATTTTATTTTTAAATTCTCCTTGGGGTTTATGCACATGGAGGACTTCGCCGCCGCCTCCCAGATGATCTGCCAGGTCGAGTGGGGGAGATCCCTACCCAGATAGGACTCCCATTTCACCGTATACTTGTGGTGTATCTCCCCCTCAGGTGTGGGGTTTTGTAAGATTGCATAGATTGCTGAAATGAGCCCCTTAGTGGATACTCCCGTGTTATACATCATCTCAAATTGAGTAGTGGAAGACACTCTGTTGGTTCCGCAAGTAGAAAAGAGGAGGTGGCTGATCTGGAGATAATGAAAACTCGAGCGCACAGGAAGGTCGTACTTAGCTTGGAGAATAGGGAACGGGATCATTCCCATCTCGCCCATCCATGATGTCAGCGAATCTAAATAATTCATGCCCCAGCCATAGTCGAGCAAAAAACTCCAACGAGCTCCCCGGCAGGAGAGGGGTGCAGACAAAAGAGGTCATCAGTGATGCCTTGGAAGCCAGTGGGAATTTACGTTGGCAATATTTCCATATCTGAAGAGTGAATCTGATGGGTCCTAAAGACGATCTTGCGTCTGGGAGTGGGCGAGTGTGCCATAGAAAGGCGTTAGGGTGTCTGGGGGCTAACCATAATTTTTCCACCTCTACCCATTTTGAGGAAGCCCTCAGCGCGGACCAGGCAAGAACATATCTTAGATGAGTAGCAAAATAATAATGCAAGATGTTAGGCACTGCTAAGCCTCCCCTCTGTTTGCTAGTCATTAGGACGTCTTTCGATACTCTGTGGCGTCCTTGCGCCCAAATGAAGTTTAGTATGGCTGATTGCAGCGATCTTAATTCTGCCAGAGGTACCGCCACTGGAAGGGTCTCAAACAAGTACAGGAGTTTGGGCAGAATGCTCATTTTGAATTGATCCTGCCAAAGAATGAGATTGGTAGGGAGTTCCATTTTAAAAGCAAGCCCTTCAATTCAATTCCCTAAAGAACTGTATGGGGTTTTTACTTATATATTTATTTTTGCGAAATCTAACATATAGATTATAACACAAAAACTCTATACAGTGGCGATATTCACAAGGCATGTTTGAAATATGTTTTCCGTACTGAAAAATGGACCCCAAAATGTATTACACGATGTTCAGTGTGATTTTATATTGAAAGCAATGTAAAATATATATAACTGTTCAGATGTGATGTGTTTTACATAGGTCTTTGTGATATGTTAGACAAAACTGATCACAGGACTGACATGTCAATTGTGGATCCATTTTACGCATCACAAACACTATTTAAAACTATTGTTGCAGTCCAGAAAATGTATCCAAACACGCCCCACACTTTGGGTAGGTGTTTGGATATGTTTTATGTATTAAGAAAGCACCATGTGAACATTTTCCAAAAGTGAATTCATAGAGCATGCTTCCCACTTCAGCTTCACCTTCCCGGAGAATACGTTGTAAATTCATGGCACTCAATGAGAGCTGTGTTTTTACCATAATTGTGGGAAATACATCAGGCATATTGCAGTGCAATTACGCATCGAAGTACGGCCCACAAGTATGCTGTGTGATCATTCCCTTACTAATGTTGTGCAATATATATATATTTTACTAAATAGAGTTTTTTTATTTTTAGGATCTGTCGGTCCCCAGGACAGATCTAACAATTAGCAGTGAGATTATCACTGCTCACTATTAGGAAGACGCAGAGGCGTTCATGCAATTCTTTTCAAGACGGACCCGAGCGGCGCTTGTGAAACACGCAGTGGCATTCCCTCATGTGAACGCCGCTCCGTGTTCACCACAGCGAGTAGTGATAACCTCACTGCTAATTGTTAGATCCGTCTTGGGGACCGACAGAGCAGACCCCAAGACGGATCCCTAAAGCACTTGCAACACAGAGTGTAAACTACCTGTGAACAAGCCCTAAGGGCGACATGTATGAAGCTTGCCGGGTCGGGGCGCGCTTTTCTGCTAGTTTTCCGGCGAAATCTGCATACTATGTAAAATCCACCGCGCCTCGCCAGTGTGTTAGGCGCAGTGCGGGACTTAGGCGCAGTGCGGGCTGCCTGAGATTCGCCGCCGGGGTTGGGGGTCATCCATGCGGGGAAAAGTCCCCGCGCCTCCCCAGTTGTGGGGCGCATGGGGGGGACTGATGCATGGGGGGCGCGCCGAAATTCGCCGTGGGAGGGGTGCGCCGTAATGGGGGGAATTTGCGGGATTGGCGCGTGTGGGACTGCGCCGAAAATCTTTTCCCAGGGAGAAAGGGGGAAAACTGCAAAAAATTTTCCACTTGTCGGTGCGGGTATGAACAAAAATCCCCCTTTAAAAAAGGCGTTAAAATTCTAGGAAAAAGCTGAAACTAAAAAAAAAAAATAACATAAAACCCAAATCATTTTCCCAATATCCTAATTAAAGAATTAGGAAGGGAAATTTGGGGGAAATACAGAAATTAAAATTTCGAAAGTTTTTCATTGGCGCGAAACCACCCAACGAATAGAGCGACAGTAAAACCATTAAAACAGGGAGAAGGATTGAAAATCAAATTTGGAGCGACAGGGACCCATTAAAACCTATGGAGAACTTTTAACCAATCAGAATCAAAGTGGGACAGTTCAAAAACAGTAAAAATGCAAATAGAGCTGATTGGTTGAGCAGCGGGGGCTTGGTAGCTCACCCAAATCAAAAAAGGAGCGACAAAGACAAAAAAAAAACCCTATGGAGAACTATTGACCAAAAAAAATTCAAAGCGGGCAGTTAAAAATACAGAAAAAAATGCAGAATGAGTGTTTGGGTTGAGTTTGCGGGGGCTTGGCATCCCAGCCAATAGAGCCCGGTATTTCTCCCTTGTAGTCTATGGAGAATGGGCCCCATGAATTCGGCTTCGCCCGTGAGGCATGGAGTATGAATTTAAAAAAATCTTTTTTTTAAGGTAAAATATTTAAAAAAAAGAGCTGAACTTCTACAAACATACATTTAAAAAATCCCGAACAACGCATTTGTCGCCGAGACGGCGCACATAAAGGGAAATTTGGGTTAAAGAGAATAGCCGGGAAATACAGTAATTTAATTGTTTAAGCTCTTCGATTGGTCGGGATAAAACCCGCCAATCAGAAAAGGAGCGCAGTGGCCCTTATATCCCAGGAGAAGTATTTACCCAATCAAATAGGGGGCGACAATGTCCCAATTTATCCATGGGAAGTATTTACCCAATCAAAAGGAAACTTTTCCCTTTTTTTCCCCATGGAGGGAATTTACCAATCATATTTCCAAGGCGGGACAGTTCAAATACAGTAAAAAGGCAGAAAGAGCTATTGTTTTTGCGGCGGGGGCTCGTCCCGCTTTGCCCAAACAAGCCAGTACTTTCTAAGGTTTTTGGGGAAAAGAATTGCGAGCAAACTCTGTGATTGGTAAATTAAAAGAGGGGCGGTTATTTGGACCAATGGGAGACGAGCGACGCTCCCATGGGTTTTCTAATGAAACGAAATAAAACTGACATGGCCCAAATCAATTATAAACTACAGAAGTTTCCCGTTGTATATAAAAGAATAATATATGGGGGAAGAAAAAAAAAATTAAATCAATAAATCTGTTTATTTCTTTTTTTTGTTCCACCCATACTATTGTCTTGGCTAACGAAAAAAAAGAAATAAAAATGATTTTATGGGAAATTTAAATTTTTTTTTTGTTACCCCCTATTATTATTATTTTTTAAACACATGGGACAACTTTGAGTGTTAAAATTATTTGGCCATGTAAGTTTTATTTCAATTCATTTGAAAACCCTTTGGAACTCGCTCGCTCTCCCCCTTTTTTCCAAATCGGGGCTCTTTAAAATTTGCCAAACACAGACCCAAAGCTCAGTTTTTTCCCTTTTTCCCCCAAAAGAAATCTATGGGAAAGAAAGCTGCGCTCTGATTGTAAGCTGGACGACCCCCCACCGCTTAAACCCCAATCAGCTCGTTTCTCCCTTTTTTCCAGTATTTTAAACCCTGTCCCGCCTTGGAATTTTGATTGCTAAAATTTTTTCTCCTTAGGTTTTAATGGGCCCCTGTAGCCCTTTCTGATTGGCCCAATACCCCTCCATGGTTTTTAATGGGCCCACTGTCGTCCTATTCTGATTGGTTGGTTTATCCCCAAACCAATCAGAAGACCCAAAAAACAAATTTGAATTTACTGTTTTTCCCGGGCCCAATTCTCTCTATTGAAAATTCCTTATGTGGGCGCCGGTCTCGGTGCCCAAAAGCGTTTTTAAAGGGATTTAATGATTTATTTTTTAAAAAAGGGTTCGGCTTCTTTATTGATAATGTTTTTCCTTAATTTAAAAATATTTTTTTATTCATACTCCCTGCCGCACGGGGCTGAGAGCCGAGATTGAAAATTTCGGGCCCCTCTCTCCTTTGAATACAAAGGGGGGAAAAAGCTGTGATCTGAATTTGGTTTGGGGTAGCCAAAACCCCCCCCCCGCATTAACCAATTTAGCTCTTTTTTTGCCTTTTTTAAATGTATTTTGAACTGTTTCCCCCCTTGGATTTTGGGTTTGGGTTTAAAATTTCCATAGGCTATAATGGGTTTTTGTCGCTTTCCCATTCTGATTGGCCCGGTTTTTCCCAAACCCCCCTAGCTAAAACCAAAACAGCTTTTTTTTGTATTTTTTTCCCGTATTTTTAATTTTTCCCCCCGTTGTTTGTTTTGGGCCAAACTTCTTTCCCTAAGGTTTTTTTGGTTTACGTCGCCCTATTTGATTGGACGGTTTCTGCCCCACCCCAAAAAAAAATTGCTTTAGAATTTTTAAATTTCTGTATTTCCCGGCAATTTCCAATATCCGATTCTGGATATTGGCCCCCCGGCCTTTTTTTTTTGGAAAGTGATTTTTTATTATTTTTATTTTTTTAGGTTTGAGCCTTTTTTCTGACCCCTGTTTTCCCCCTTTTTAAAGGCGATTTTTCGGAATTTTACTCTGCACCCGGAGGGCGGCCGGGGCCCCCAGATTTCTGTCGGATCTTCGAAAACCCCTTTCCCCGCTGTTCCCATCCTGCTTCCTTCGCCTCGGCCGGGGAGGATTTAGACCAAAAAAAACCAAAGGGTTTCCTGTCGGAGCGCCCAGCCCCCCTGGGACTGGCCGCACTTTGCCGACTCGCCATCGTCCCTTTCCTTGGAGTTTTTGGGGACGCCCCATCCCGCCCCCCAACGCCAACCCGCGTGCCCACACGCGTCCCTTTCCCACCCCCTTCATGCGGGGCGCGTGAAGTGGGATTGCTGGCCCCCAAAAACCCCCATCCCCGGTCCCACGGGGATTCGGGCCGGTGGGGCAGAATACGCCAGAAATCGGGCGAAAAGCCCGATCATACATGTCGCCCTAAGTGTTTTTCCTATTTTTATTAGCAGCTATGTGATGTTTACACACAGTGATTTAGTGACTGGAGCTTAGTGCTCTGTAGTACGGGATCAGGTTTCTCATGCACGAAGAGCAGTGAGCCCGGAGCTTCAGTCACTGAATCTCTGCCTGTAAACGTCCTATAGCTGCCGCCCGACAGTTTAAAGCTGTGATTTACACTGTGACCCCTCCCCCTGTGTAATACATCAACAAGTGATACGGGGAGAGCAGCTTACCGGCACGCCACTGGCGGGTACGTACTGAGGAGTAGGAGCATGCAGGCGACGGTGCCCAGGTCGTTCTGCAGCCTCACTCCTCCTCCTCTTCTATAGACAGCCCTAGCAGCATGACAAGTTATGCTGCGGCTGCTCTCCTCCAAACCCTGCGCAGCGCACACTGAGCAGGAAGCAGCCGGCAGCTCAAAGGATGACACTGCCTTCCTCCTGACCCGGCGCAACAGGCGTACGGCGGTGTTCAGCAGAGAGGTCTGGAGCAACCAATAATAAATATAGTAAGCGCTCGTGCTGCATCGTTTGTTCTCAAAGAGAGCAACATTGGGCCCCCGCTGCTTACTTAGTGAATGGGGCCGGGCGCTGGAAGGGAAGGAAGCATTCGGGGCAGAGGCAATTTATCCGGGGCACGACCCCCTGAAAAAAACTCCCCTAGCGATCCCCCTGCTACGGGGGAAATATATTTATCTTCATTACTACGGGGACATACAGTTATCTCTTAATGCAGAGCAAAATTCTATGAAATTTTTTATAATGAAAATGTTTTGTTTTCTGGGGGGAATTTTATTTGGGGGTCATTTTACTGGGGGCAGATTACTGGTGGGGCATATTGCGGGGGGGCTATTAAGGTTAAATATTATGGGGCCATATTACTGGGGGGTTTTGAATGGGGGACATATTACTGGGGGGAAAAATTTTACGGGGGGCTTTTCTGGAGGGGGATTTTTACGGGGGGCCATATTTCTGAAGGGGCATATATTATTACGGGAGGGGCATATATTTTTTTTTACCTGAGGGGGCTTTGTTTTCTTATTACAGGATAGACAGATTTATCTTCTTACTACGGGGGACATTTCCTATATGACGGTGCTAATTACATATGAAAATTTATAAACATGTCAAATGCGTATATTACTGGAGTGATTGTTACTCTGTGGATCACATTATCGCTGCAGTTATAAAATATGGTTACCCCATACTATACCCCTAAAAAACACAGTTTTACATTTTTGGGGGGTTTTTTTTTTGGGGTGATTCTAAACATCCAACCCCCCTCCATAATCCGGCTCCTAATAAACCCGTCCCCCGATAACAATGCCCACAATGGGCCGTGGAAAAATTTTCTTGTCTAAAACTGGTCCCGGGTGGAAAAAAGGTTGGGGACCGCTGATGTAGATCCCCGCACTCTGGTGTATATTGGGGCCATGAACTATGTAAAGGCCCCAGACTGTGGTGTATATTGGGGCCATGAACTATGTACGGGCCCCGCACTGCGGTGTATATTGGGGCCATGAACTATGTACGGGCCCCGCACTGTGGTGTATATTGGGGCCATGAACTATGTAGGACCCCGCACTGTTGTGTATATTGGGGCCATGTACTGTGAGCGTCCCTGCACTGTGGTGTATTGATTGGTGGGCATGAACTATGTAGGGGGGCCCCGCACTGTGTTATTTTGGGCCATGAACTAAGGAGGGGCCCCGCACTGTGGTTTATAATTGGGGCCATGAACTATGTAGGGGCCCCGCACTGGTGTGTATATTGGGACCAAGAAAAATATGTAGGGGGCGATCTGCACTGTGGTGTCTATTGGGGCCAAGAACTGTGTAGGGCCCCGTACTTGTTGGTGTATATTGGGGCCAGAACTATGTAGGGCCGCCTCAATGAGGTGTATATAGGAGCCAAGAACAAACTATAGTAGAAAAAAAACTATGAGATTCTAGTTCAACACGTTTGATCAAAAAATGCTTAAGCCACCCCCCGGCTACAAATGGGATCGTCAAGGCTGTTGTCCAACTCTATTTTTTACCTCTCACTTGATTCAAATTCAGCACTTCTCAATCGGTCAACCGACCTCCATAATCCAGAGAGAAAAAAAAAAAAGCACCAACCTTACAAGCATACTGCACTGATATAACACCTGTGAAGGTGGCGGGGGGGCAAGGAGACAAAACTGATGCTAATCCCCTTCCTCCCTGATATAAATTGAAAGCAATTTGAATTTGAACTCAATTGAGAGTTAAAAATAAGTAGGACCAATCCGTCTTGAGATCCGATTGGTAGCCTGGGGGTGGCTTTAAGCATTTTTTATCAAAACATGTAGAACTAAGAATGTCAAAGTTTTTTTCATGTATTGTAGATAGCATAAATGCTTCATTAGAGGTTTCCAAGAACTATGTAGGGCGGCGCACTGTGCTATATATTGGGGCCATGAACTATCTAGGGCCCCGCACTGTGGTGTATATTGGGGCCATGAACTAATTAGGGGCCCCACACCATGGTGTATATTGGAGGCATGAACTATATAGGGCCCCGCACTGTGGTGTATATTGGGGCCATGAACTAGGTAGGGGCCCCGCACTGTGGTGTATATTGGGGCCATGAACTGTGCAGGGGCCCCACATTGTTGTGTATATTGGAGCCAAGAACTATGTATAACCCCACACTGTGGTGTATATTGGGGCCATGAAGTATGTAGGGCCCCGCAATGTGCTCTATATTGGGGCCATGAACTATGTAGGGTCGCGCACTGTGGTGTATATTGGGGCCATGAATTATGTAGGGGCCTTGCACTGTGGTGTATATTGGGGCCATGCACTATGTAGGGTCCCGCATTGTTTTGTATACTGTGCACTATGTAGGGGCCTTGCACTGTGGTGTATATTGGAGCAATGAACTGTGTAGGGCCCCATATTGTGGTGTATATTGGGGCCATGAACTATATAGGGTCCCGAACTGTTTTGTATATTGGGCATTATGTAGGGGCCTCTTACTGTGGTGCACATTGGGGCCATGAACTATGTAGGGGCCCCACACCGTGGTGTATATTGGGCACTATGTAGGGGCCTCGCACTGTGGTTTATATTGGGCACTATGTGGGGCCTCGCACTGTGGTGTATATTGGGCACTATGTAGGGGCCCCACACTGTGGTGTATATTGGGGCCATGAACTATGTAGTGGACCTGCACTGTGGTGTATATTGGAGCCATGAACTATGTAGGGGCCCCACACAGTGTTGTATATTGGGCACTATGTAGGGGCCTCGCACTGTGGTTTATATTGGGCACTATGTGGGGCCTCGCACTGTGGTGTATACTGGGCACTATGTAGAGGCCCTGCACTTAGGTGTATATTGGGAGCATGAAATATGTTGTGGACGTGCACTGTGGTGTATTATGGGGCCATGAACTATGTAGGGTCCCGTACTGTGGTGTATTTTGGGGCCATGAACTATTTAGGCCCTGTACTGTGGTTAAATATGGGGCCTTGAACTATGTAGGGCCCTCCCTCTGTGGTGAACTATTGGGCCGAGGCAACAGTGCCAGTGGCCCGCACAATTGTTGTGTATATTGGAAGCCGAAGAACTATGTAAACCCCACACTGTGGTGAATTTTGGGGTCCATGAAGTATTTAGGGCCCCGCAATGTTCTCTAAATTGGGGGCGCATGAACTATGTAGGGTCCCGCACATGTTTTCGTAAAATTGGCACTATGTAGTGGGCCCCCAATCTGGTGTGTATTAGGTCAGGTGAACTATGGTAGGACCAGCACTGTGGTGTATATTGGGGCCATGAACTGATGTAGGGGGGGCCCTGCACTGTGGTGTAAATTGGTGTCATGAACTATGTAGGGGGCCCGCACTGTGGTGTATAATGGGGCCATGAACTATGTATCACCCCACCTCAGTGGTGTTATTGGTGGCCATGAACTATATAGTCCCCCGCATTGTGAGTATATAGGGCCGATTAACTATGTAGGGTCCTACACTGTTTTGATAATTGGGCACTATGTAGGGTGCCAATCATGTGGTTTAATATTGGGGCCTATGACATGTAGTTATATTAGACCATGAATTATATAGTGGTCCCCTCACTGTGCTTATATGGGGCCATGAGACTAAGTAAACACCCCAACAACTGTGGTGTATATTGGGGCATGAACTAAGTAGGCGGCCCTGCACTGTGGTGAAATTGGTGTCATGAAACTATGTATGGGGGGCCCGCACTGTTGGTGTATAATGGGCCATGAACTATGTTATCACCCCACACTGTGGTGTATATTGGGCCATGACATATAGGGGCCCCCGCATTTTGGTGTAAAAAGGGGCCCATGAACTATGTATTGTTCCTACACCTGTTTAGTATATTGGGCACTATGCAGGGGCCAATCATTGTGGTGTATATTGGGGCCATGAACTATGTAGTATATTAGAGCCATGAATTATATAGGGGCCCCGCACTGTGCTGTATATTGGGGCCATGAACTATGTAGGGCCCCACACTGTGGTGATATTGGGGCCAAGAACTATGTAGTCCCCCGCACTGTGGTGTGTATATTGGACCGAGATAGAACTGGAAGGTAGAGAGGTTTAAATCAATATTGTGTTAATTGTATAATTATGAAATCCCAAGCTTTTTCTCCTTATAAGGCATTGTTCAGTTGACGTAATCCATTTTGTGAAAATGATGCAGCAAATATGAAGAATTAAGATGGCTCAGATGTGACCTACTTGTTAACTGTTTCCTTCCTCAAGAAGATGTGTGACCTCCAGCTAATGCTCCTTTCCTGAAGTTTCGTTTCACTCGGAAAATCACCTGAAGTTTTGGCTAATGCAATCCCAGAGACTTTTTCCCCAGAGACAACGGACAATAAAGTAACTTAACAGCTGCCTAAATAGGACATACATCCGTTCCTCTCTTCTTCTACAGCCCTTGCTTTAATCTGATTATAGAGTTTATATAACAAATATGTGTGTTAATGCTTTGCTTTTGTCAGAATTGCTTGGTACATGAATAAATCTGACCCAGAACCCCTGTTGCTGACTCAGATTTCGTAATCCGGCCGATAACTGTTCCCCAATCGTGATTTGGAATGACCGGGCAAACGGGTGAACCCCCCAATGTTGGTAAACGACCCCCAACAGAACGGAAGTAGTGTCCACACTGTGGTGTATATTGAGCCATGAACTTATGTAGGGCCCCGCACGTGGTGCAGTATTGGGTCCGATGAACTATGTAGGGGCCTGTTTTAGTTTTTTTTTTCAACTGTGGTGTAAATTGGGGCCATCGAACTATATAGGTGCCCCGCACTGTGGTGGTATTTTTAGGGGCCATGAACTATGTATGCGCCCCACACTGCGGAGTATACTGGGGCAGATGATTGGAGGGGGGTGGTTGGTGTGGAGTGAGGGTTACCCACCCGCCTGTGTGTATATTGGGCCATAACTTTGTAGGGACCCCCGACTGTGGTGTATATTGGCAATGAACAGTTTAGAGGGCCCGCACTGTGGTATATATTGGTCATGACTAAGTAGGGCTCCCCTGCACCTGTGGTGTATAATTGGGGCCTATGAACTATGTAGGGCCCCCGCACTGTGCTGTATATTGGTAGCCATGAACTATGTAGGAGGGGCTCCACACTGTGATGGTATTTGGGGGGCCCAAGAACTCATAGTGGGGCCCCGCATCTGTGTGTATATTGGGGCCATGAAACGTAGTAGGCTGCCCCGCACTGTTATGTCTAGTTGGGCCATGAACTATGTAGGGCCCCGTCACTTGTGGTGTATATTGGTGCCATGAACGATGTAGGGCCTCGCACTGTGGTGTAATATTGAGGCCATGAACATGTAGGGGCCCCCGCACTGTGGGTGTTATATTGGGGCCATGAACTATGAGTCCCCCCGGCACTGTGGTGTATAATGGGCCATGAACTAAGGTAGGGCCCCGCACTGTATGTATATTGGGGCCATTGAACGATGAAGGGCCCCCTCACTGTGGTGTATATTGGGCCATTAACTAAGTAGGGCCACGCACTGGTGGTTATATAGAGCCATGAACTATGTAGGGACCCCGCACTGTGGTGTATATTGGGGCCATGAACTTATTGTATGGCCCCGCACTTTGGTGTAATATTGGTGCCATGAACATGTATGGGGCCCCCGCACTGTGTATATATTGGTGCCAAAGAATCTATGTAAAAGGCCCCGCACTGTGGTGTATAATGAGGCCATGAACTAGCAGGGCCCCCACTGTGGTGTAATATTGGGAGGCCATGAACTATATAGTGGCCCCCGCACTGTGGTTATTTTAGGGCGCATGAAGTCTATGTAAGGGAGCACCACACTGCGGTGTATTACAGGTGGCCTAATGAATTATGTAGTGACCAGTACCCCGCACTGTGTGTATATTGGGGCCAAGAACTATGTAGGGGCCTTCCGCTCTGTGTATATATTGGGGTCATGAATCTATAGTAAGGGGCCCTGCCTGTGGTGTATATTGGTGCCATGAATTTTTTATTTTATTTGTTTGGGGGGGGGGGTGGGGGGGGGGGGGGGGGGGGGGGGGGGGGGGGGGGGGGGGGGGTGTGTTGATTTAAATTAGGCCCCGTACTGTTGCTTGTATATTGGGGCCCATGAACTATGTTGGGGCTCCAACACTGTGATGTATATTGGGGCCATAACTATGTGGGTGGCCCCGCACTGTGTGTATATTGGGCCAGAACTATGTTAGGTTGGGCCCCGCACTTGATGTATATTGGGGCCTGAACGATGTATGTGGCCCCGCAATGTGGGTGTTATATTTGCCATAAACTATGTAGTGGCCTCGCATTGTGGAGTGTATATTGAGGCCATGAACTATATAGGGGCCCCGCACTGTGGTGTATTTTAGGGCCATGAACTATGTAGGGGCCCCACACAGGGGTGTATACGGGCCCTTGAACTATGTAGGGGCCCCTGCACTGTGGTTTAATTGGTGCCATGAACTATGAGTAGCGTGCCCCGCACTGTGGTATATTGGGCCATGAACTAATGTAGGGCCCCGCACAGTGTGTATATTGGAGGCCAAGAACTATTGTAAGCCCACACTGTGTGTATATGGGTCATGAACGATGTAGGGCCTCGCACTGTGGTGTATATTGGGGGGATGATCTATGTAGGCACCCCACACTGGTGTGTATATTGGGGCCTATGAACTATTTATGGGCCCCATGCAACAGGTGGTGATATTGGGGCCATGAACTATGTAGTGGCCCCTGCAACTGTGGTGGTATATTGGGGTCCTGAACTTATGTAGGGCCCCGCACTGTGGAGTAAATTTGGTGCGCATGAACTATGGTGTTGGGGCCCCGCGACAGTGGTGTATATTGGGGCCATGAACTATGTAGGGGGCCCCGCACTGTGGGTAAATTGGGGCGCATGTAACATATGTAGTGGCCCTGCAACTGTGGTGAATATTGGGGCCATGAACTATGATAGGGCACCCGCCCTGTGGATGATATTGGGACAATGAACTATGTATGGGTCCCGCACTGTGGTGTAATTGGGGCATGAACGATGTAGGCGGCCCGCACCTGTGATGTTTTATGAGGTGGGCTATATGGCCAATGTGTTCTAAGAACTAACAGGAACTTCCATATGTCACAGTCATGTGATCATATCATCTGGTAGGGGAGGATTCAGGAATCTATTGGACACTTCCTATCAAGTGACCAGTGTGATGTCACCACAGGACCTTTACCCCCTGGTAAACCCATCCCCCGTATGTAGAACAGGTAAGCACTGCCACACATTGCTTGTTCCCTCCTCATCTCCCGCCTGGATTACGCAGCCTCTCTCTGGCTCCTCCCGTCTAGTCCCCATCTCCTCCCCTTCATCCTCCGCTGTTCCCGGCTCTGCTCCACCTCGCTGCTCCTCTGACAATCCCTCCACTGGCTCTCAATCCTCCTCGTCTTCTTCAGGTTCTCAGGTCCAGGACTCTCACAGCTAAAGACAATGGCCTTTTTCATCAATGACCCTCCAAGGATGGACAAGGGACGAGACCCTCAGCCACCAGGATATTAGACCGCACCCCTGAGATCATCTACTTGGTAACGGAAGGTGAGAGTCTCACATGACTTTCTCTTCTCTCTATCAGTAACAGGTGAAGATGGGAAAATGAGAGGGGATCTTAAATCCAATGTAGTGATCATGTCTCCCCCCATAATTGTGAGAGTTGGGTAAGGGGGATGAGGCACCCGACAATGATAGATCTCACAACAGTAGTGAAGAAGTCCGTCTGGGTCGTGTGTGGCCCCCGTGTGTCAGGAGATGGAAGCAAGCACCCAGAGCCCCGACCTCCAACTCTTCTCTCTTCCTCCCGTCTAGTCCTCTCTCCGGGGCGTCTTTTCCTATTTGGGCAGGTAGGGCACTATGGGTCCCGCCGCGGGCAGCCTGCTCCCACGCCCAGTGATGGGAATGCATCCATTGTCCTGCGGTCTTCCCCTTCCTCCCCGGGGCCCCTTGGGATTACCTGTCACTGTATATGGTGCCTGCACTTTCCTCATTACAGTGCAGTGTGGAGCAGGGCCGGGCTATAGCGCAGCGTCCTTCCTATTCAGCCGCCGTCTGTGGGGTCAGGGGGAGGTGGCGCACTGACTGCTCGGCAGGAGATCAGCATCGCTCCGCAGCAGCCAGCTCCTAGGCGTCAGTGCCTGGCCCCCTCCTCTGAGTCAGTGTGGCACATGTGCTTACAGACACAAATCTCAGATCATTTAGGCTATGTTCACATGACGTATCTGCAGGGTGTACTCTGGCACATAATTGCACTGCACTGCACTGCACCAAAAGTATGCCCTGCAGATAAGGTAATATCATAGCATTTACTAAGTGCTCTGATTTCACAGCATATTCCTTGGCGCAAAGTAATGGCCCCATAGCAAAAGCCGGGAGAGTTTAGGGTAAGTTCACTACGGCGATTAAACGGCACATGCTGTACGCCCTCGCAATCCACCATTTTTCTGAAGTACACACGCTGGCCTACCAAGTACTCCAAGTACTTTCTAAAGCGGCCTTGTGCCATCTTAATACACCCTGCAATACGTCTGTGTGAACATAGCCTTAAAGGGATTTTGCCACGATGTAATATTGAAGTGTGGATCCTCCAAAATGGGTATTTTAAATAACTTTTATAAATATATTTGATTAAAAAAAGTTAAGCCTGTGAAAGCCTCATTTCTCAATCCTCCTTAGTAGCCTGAAAGCTTCCATTAACACGACCAGAGGAGCTGAGACAGGCCGCCTTGCATGAAACCACTTTCTTAATCTGATGACAGGGAACATAATAAGCTTCAAGGGGGGCTGGGAGAAAGTGCAGTGTAAGAGCCTGTGACTTGCTGTAACAGAGAATCAACTGTTTGTAAAGTTATTATATTGAGTTACGTTTTTGAGACGCTCCCATTATTCCCTCACTCTCAGCTTACCCCTCTTCCCTCCACCCCTTCATGTCATGACCAGCATGATTTGTTTATATTCTACTCCCGTGCTGATAAGGAGGGTAAGCTAAACTCACACGTTCTGGCAAAAACCCCTTTAAGCTCAATTGGGGCCTGGCCATGGTATTGTGTATTTGCGGCCAGTGTGTACTTTCAACAACAGGACTAAGCGCTCATAGCTTGTGCGGACTCTATACACGCCGTGTGAACCCAGACTACTTGTCAATTATTTTTCCTAAAAGTCTCAGCGTCAAAACAGCATTGTTTCCTCATTAGAGAATTACCGATTAATGTGTAAGCACAGGACTTCTGTCAAGGAAATGACGCTGGAGGCCAAAGACAGATCTGCTGCTTCTATCATGGTGGGCGCATGAAACGACTCAAAGAATTCATATATCAGTTTCTTGTCCTTGCTTACAGCAAAAATAATGAGGTAAGATCAGTGTCGTCTAAACGATGACACTGATTACATTGCAATGAATGGGAGTGATTTTGCTGTAGTATTTAACGCATTTTTGGGGGCAGATTACACGACTAATCCGCCCCCAAAAAAGCGTCAAAACACAGCGTGTTACCGTACGGTACTAATTTGGGGGGTATTATCAAGATCAGTGCCTAGGGCAGCATGAGCTGTAGATACAGCCCTGCCTACAAGGGGCATACAGTATATACCTATCTATCTACAGAGAACTGAATAAGGTTATATATACCTATCTTCCTATAGTGGGCTTATAAAGGGGTGCATGATCGGACAACAACCTAAACCTGCGCCCCAGTAGATAGTAACGCAGGGAATCCAGGGCCCACTTAATGGCTAGCCACTCTTTCTCGATTATCGAGTAATTCTTCTCTGCCAGGGACAACTTCCTACTCAGATAGCTTACCGGGTGCTCTTCTCCATTTACTACCTGAGACAACATAGCCCCTAACCCCGCATCCGACGTATCTTTCTGAACCACAAATTCCCTGGAAAAATCTGGTTCAACCATCTCGGGCTGCCTACAGAGGGCTGACTTTAGTTTCTGAAAAGCCCCTTCAGCATCCGGGGACCATTTAATCGTGGCTGACTTGGCTCCTTTTGTTATGTCGGTGAGGGGCACCTCTATCTCTGCGAACTTGGAAATGAACCGTCTATAGTACCCCACAATTCCCAGGAACGCCCTGACCTGTTTTTTGTTCTGGGGACGGGGCCAGCTTTGGATGGCTTCCACTTTATTAAGTTAAGGTTTGATCACTCCTCGCCCCACGATGTACCCTAGGTATCGGGCTTCTTCCATCCCTATGGCTGACTTGCTGGGATTAACCGTGAAACCTGCCTTCCTTTAAGCCCCCAGGACAGCCTGCACCTTAGACATATGACTTTCCCACTCCTGACTAAAAATGACTATGTCATCCAGATAGGCTGCCGCATGTTTCCTGTAGGGACGCAACACCTGGTCCATGGCCCTCTGGAACGTGGCCGGGGCTCCCTGTAAGCCAAAAGGCATCCGGACATACTGGAAAGACCCTTCAGGTGTGGAGAATACTGTCTTCTCCCTAGCCTTCCTTTGGTAAGATCCAGGATCGTGATATATCGAGCTGGACCCAGTCTCTCTATCAATTCATCTACCCGGGGCATGGGGTAGGCATCTACCTTAGACACCTCGTTTAGTTTGCGATAATCTTTACAAAATCGCCATTCCCCATTGGGCTTCGGGACGAGGACTATGGGACTAGACCCAAAAACAAACAACAAGAGTTGCAATCAGCTCACCTGAGGACTCGATCACTGTGGCTGCACGGATCCAAAGGCTATGAAGCAAAAGCCCTTCTGTCAATTGGAAATCCTTAAAAAACGTGTTCCAGCAGCTCCAATAAGTGATCCAGGTATTGAAAGAGTAAACTCTCAAATTATTTCATTGTTAAAAAGTTTCTGCAGCTTTTTTTCCAATTCAATTAAAAGCATACCATTATGGCAACATCGTGGTGCAGCGTTCACGGACGCGTTTCGGGAGGCGTGTCCCTTAGTCCTGGTGTGACGTATGTCTTACGTTGCTTCTCTTTTATACTCCAAATTAATCACATGTTTAAAAAATCAAATCATCATTACCAAAAACAATATACTACAAAGCGCTGCATCACAATGCTTTACTAATAGATCTTACTACTAATTAAATACATTTATACTTATTTCTTTTTCTAATAATGGAACATGATATCCTGTCTTCTATTTAGCCCTCCCGGGAACCTGGTGTTCAACCTAAACATCCACCAGGCTTACCTCGACAAGAGTTTACGCTTCATGTCTCCTCCCCTCACTGGTTTGTGAACTATTTCTATGCTACTACAAACAAAACTACTTACATTCCCTGAATGTTTCTCCGCAAAATGACGAGAAGCCATTGATAATTCAATTTTTCTAATATCTGACATAAAAGACAAGCAACGTAAGACATACGTCACACCAGGACTAAGGGACACGCCTCCCGAAACGCGTCCGTGAACGCTGCACCACGATGTTGCCATAATGGTATGCTTTTAATTGAATTGGAAATAAAGCTGCAGAAACTTTTTAACAATGAAATAATTTGAGAGTTTACTCTTTCAATACCTGGATCGCTTATTGGAGCTGCTGGAACACATTTTTTATGGGACTAGACCCCCCACTTTTTGATTCCTCGATCACCCCAAAGGCCAACATCCTTTGGACCTCTTTCGCAATGATCTCCCTGTGAGCCTCGGGCACCCTATAGGGTTTTAAATTGACCCTTGCCTGGGGGTCAGTGATTATCTCATGCTCAACTACAGTGGTTCGACCTGGAGAATTCTGTAAATAAATCCTATTCTGTAGGAGCAACTGTTTACACTGCTGCTTCTGAGATGGCGACAGGGTCTCCGCCACTTTGATCTCCTCAATGGCTGGCATCCGTTGGGCCACAGCGCACGGGGCTTCTAGAGGGTCCCATTGTTTCCAGGGTTTTAACAAATTCATATGATACACTTGGTAGGGCTTCCTCCTGCCAGGTTGGTGTACCCTATAATTCACTTCGCTCACTTTTTCGACTACCTCATATGGCCCTTGCCATTTTGCAAGAAACTTGCTTTCTACTGTGGGTAAAAGCACCAGAACTCGGTCTCCCCCCGGGTTAAAATGCCTGAGAGGGCTGACCTATTATAGACCCTTGCCTGGGCCTCTTGAGCCTGGAGGAGATGCTCCTTCACAATCTGCATCACCTGGGCTATTCTCTCTGGCATCTGGGAGATATGCTGTATTACACTTTTATACGGAGTGACCTCCCCTTCCCAGGTCTTCTTGGCAACATCCAACAACCCCCTGGGGTGTCTGCCATATAACAACCAAATGGGGAAAACCCTTTGGATGCTTGGGCACCTCCCTGATGGAAAAAAGCAGATAGGGTAGTAGATAATCCCAGTCTCAACCATCCTTTTCAACTACTCGTTTTAACATAGCCTTCAAGGTCTTGTTAAAACGTTCGACCAGCCCGTCTGTTTGTGGATGATAAACAGAGGTGCAGAGCCGGGTAACTATTAACACTTTACAGAGGTCCCGCATCACCCTCGACATGAACGGGGTCCCTTGATCAGTCAGAATTTCCTTAGGTATCCCAACCCAGGAAAACATCTGAAACAGGGTTGCAAAATCGACCACGACCAGGATATACTGACGTCCTCTGGCTGACTTCACCAGAGGTCCTACCAAGTCCATGGCAAGTCTATCAAAAGGCACCTCAATAATCGGAAGGAGTATCAGGGGGGCTGCGGAAGTGGGCCTACCGGGGAGGTGGATCCTGGCATAAACGGGGCGGGACTTGCAGAAAGTCCCCGAACTTATTGGTGAAGCCCCGGTCAATAGCATCTCTGAGGATCCTTTCAGGTTTTCTCTGACCGACCAAATGCCCCCCTTACACAATGGGAATGAGCCAGGTCTATCACCATCTTCTGGTATGGTTTAGGCACTACAGTTGTTCTTACCAACTCATCCGACGGTTTGTCCACCCGAGATAGTAGATCCCCGTTCATAGCAAATGGGGGACCTCTTTTACCACCCCGGCTCTTGGGGTCAACCCCATTACTACCACTACACTCCTTCGGACCTCTCTCAACGTCTCATCACGGAGTTGGGCTGACCCAACATTTTCCCGGGGCACCTCTAAATCGGGGACTAACTGGTGGGGGGTATCCTCCTCATTGTCCCCAATTAACACTGAAAAGGGAAACCCCAGGTCACCCTCGGTGGCTCATCCCCCCGCCGGGGTGACTGCACCCTACAGGCTCCGGACTAGCGATGGGTTCCATGGTAGTGCCCGTTCCCACAGAGGCCAAAACAATGGAAAATCATGCCCGATTATTATGTCATACATCAAGGAGAGGACCACCCCTACCTTGTGGGACCTAAATCCCTGCTCTGTTTCCATGATCACCCAGGTCACTGTAACCCTTATTGTCCCCATCGAATACAGGTAACCCCAACGCTCCTTCCCTGGATCTCCTCATCCTGTAATAGTGCTGAAGAGTGTGCGTAACCCACTCCCCAGTCCAACAGACCTGAAACCAGAGTCCCATTGACCATCACTTGGCAGAACTGGGGCCCCACCTCCATGCAGGGAACCGTGCCACATGCGGTGTGGGCAAACAAGGAAGGTTGCCATCCTGCCGAGCAGTCCATCGATTCTGTAGTATGGGGGCACTGGGAAACCCTATGTCCTGGGGCATGGCAACCTCAACAAACCACCTCCCGGAGTCCCCCTTGCTTCCCGGGTTCTGGTACCACCCTGGCTTTATGGCGACTCAGCTGAAGACTCTGCTGTCCTGGTTTCTCTGAGTTTTTTGGGCTTACCCAGTGGTGGACTTTCGAACTCCTGCAGGGCCTCGAGCCGTTTCTCAGCAGTGGAAATCGTTCCCTCCAACTCCCCAGGCTATCGACTGACTGCGGGTCCCCTTGGGCCACCAGGTCTGGTAGGTCGGGGCAGGAATGTATGAACCGATCCATGACTACTCGGTCCACCATCTGAGCCGGTGCAAACATCCGCGTAGCCATTTTTTGCACCAGATGAAATAAATCCCAAACATCTGGGACCTGGTAGGCTTGTCCGGACACTAATCCAGTGGTGGACTCCGCTGGGGCCCGAACCGCCCAGGTAACCCAAACCATCCAAATTTCGTTTTAAAACTTTGGATATTGTTAGCTCCTGAGAGAAAGGGTCACAATAACCCTTTCCCCGGGTTCCCCTTTTAAAAAAAGCATTTTTTGCAACGCTTCCCTCACGCTCCTTCGGGCTTAGTACGTCACAGTCACGGGGAGGCGCTGGTTTTTTCCCGGGGTCTGTACCCGGGGGGGTCAGCTGTTGAATCATCAGCCGTTGGTTTCCGCGAGCCCTCATGGCCCATAGACTTGCTGTTGCTGTGCCATGATTTCTGCTGCGCTGTACCATGGTTTGCGGCTGCGAAAACCATGATTTGCGTGCTTTGCAAGCCTTTTTTTTTGGGTTTTTGCTGCGCACTTGTAACCTCTTTATGGGGCTGCTGATTTTGACCCATGGCTTGCTGCTGCACTTGAAGGGCCTTTTTTAGGGGTTTTGCGCTGCACTTGTATGCCTCTTTAGGGATCTGCTGCGAGCTTCCTAGCCCTTCTGGGGCTGCTGCGCTGTGCATTGCTTGCACTAGGGTTTTTTTTATTCCTCCAGGAGGGGATGTAGTGGAGACTCATTCGGGCCTAACCCAGGGCATTCTATTACAAACCAAAAAAACACCCAGCCACACAGTCCTCTAGCCCAAAACCCGGGGCCCCTTAGCACAGAAAAATTTAGGCATCCGGCCCTTTAATTGCGCGCTGTACATTCATCACTGTTCTGCACCCAACTTTGCCCCAAAGCCCCTTGCATACCTCCCCAATTGTAGGGGGGTCACTCGGGGGAGGGAAAAACAGGGTCAGTCCTTTAGCTCGTTTTAAAAACCCGGCGTTATTTCAACTTTTAAAACAGCAACAAAAACGGGGCTTAAATTCCCGCCAAATGCAGAGAAAAAAAACAGGGTTTACCCCAGTCCGGTGGGGCCTTTCATCCTGTGTCCAGTTTAGGCCCCCAGCCTCCTTGTCTCCAACAGAACCCCGTGTATTCCTGTTCTTGGATCTTCTGCGCGCACACCAGCAAGCCCAGGGGCCTTGGTGACACATATCTCGGTCCAACCCCAATCCCCTCTGTCCTCTTACAATATATTTGTCCTGTGTTGGTTGGGGGGTACAGTACATACTCTGCCCAGTGCCCCGTAATGCGGAAATGGGCCGACTCCCATCAACTTTTCCCATCCTCCGCGCCCACTGTCCCCCTCCCTCGCTGCCCCCTCCCTCAAACCTTAGAGTATGTTCACACACTCTTGCCCCCGAAAGAACTCGCTTTTTCTATCCTCTGGGTCTGTCTGAACGGGCCCAAACGATCTCACCATTGCCCGGGCTGACAAACATCAGCGGCATTCACATGGTGATCGCCGCCAGGTTTGCATCACGCCTCTCGGGGGTCCGTCTTTTGGATGTGATCCAAGAATTGCAATGTCCATTTCTTGGGATTGCCATCCGAAAGACGACCCTACAGGCGCGATCTAATACAGCGCGATTGCGATCACTCATGTGAACGCCGCGCGTGTTTGACATTGCCAGCGCTCATAAACACATTGCTAATAGTTAGATGAATACTCTGGCTCCATTCAGACGGACCCAGAGTGCAATCGGACGCCAGCGTATGCGTGTTCACGTACAGAGGGAGGCAAGCACGCCGTGTGAATATACCCTTACACTGAAGACAACATTGCCCTGAGAATCCAGAGCGAGCTGCGAACATTGACATATAAGGCTCCTCATAACCTATCCCCACCATACATCTCTACCCTAATCTCCTGATACCACCCTCATGTAATCTCCATCCATAACCTGACCCCTCATACATATCTTCCCCTAATCTCCTGATAGATATCTCCCCCTCATGTAATCTTCCATCCATAACCTGCCCCCCCACAACATCTCTACCCTAATCTCCTGATACGCTCTCCTCAAGTAATCTCCATACCATACCCTTTCCCCCCATACATCTCTACACTAAGTCACCTGATACACTCCCATCATATAACTCATCATAACTGAGTCCCTATACATCCCTACCCTAAACTCCTAATACCATCCCTCAGGTAATCTCCATCCATAACCTGTCCCTCCCCATACATCTCTACCCAAACCCTGATAGCCTCCCTCAGTAAATCTCCATCCATAAACTGTCCCCCTCATACATCTCTACCCTAATCTCCTGATACCTGCCTCATGTAATCTCCATCCATAACCTGTCCCTCTCATACATCTCTACCCTAATCTCCTGATACCTCCTCTCATGTAATCTCCATCCATAACCTGCCCCCCATACATCTCTACCCTAATCTCCTGATACCTTTCCTTCATGTAATCTCCATCCATAACCTCCCCCCCCCATAACATCTCTACCCTAATCTCCTGATACGCCTCCCTCCATAAATACTCCATCCATAACCTTGCCCTCCCAACATCTCTACCCTAATCACCGATACCCCTCCACACATGTAAATCTCATCATAACCTGTCCCCCCCCATACATCTCTACCCTTACCTTCCTGATACCTCCTCTCATGTAATCTCCATTCATAACCTGCCCCCCATACATATCTACCCTAATCTCCTGATACCTCCCCTCATGTAATCTCCATCCATAACCAGCCCTCCCATACATCTCTACCCTAAATCACCTGCTACCTCCCCTCATATATAATCTCCATCCATAACCAGCCCCCCCATACATCTCTACCCTAATCTCCTGATAACTCCCCTCATGTAATCTCCATCCATAACCACCCCCCCATACATCTCTACCCTAATCTCCTGATACATCCCCCCATCCATAACCCCCCCCCCCATACATCTCTGCCATTAATTCCTGATACCTCCCCTCATGTTATCTCCTTCCATAACCCCCCCATACATCTCTACCCTAATCTCCTGATAACTTCCCTCATGTAATCTCCTTCCATAACCCACCCATACATCTACCCTAATCTCCTGATACCTCCTCTCATGTAATCTCCATTCATAACCTCCACCATACATCCTACTACCCTAATCTCCCTGGAATATCCTCCCCTCAAGTAATCTCCGTACCATCCATAACCTCCTCCCATACATCTCTACCCTAAGAGCCCTGATACCTCCCCTCAAACACGACTCCATCCATAACCTGCTCCCCAAACATCATGTAGCCCCCCCTGCGTCTGTACACTAATCTCCTGATACCCTCCACCTCCCCTCATTTAAGCGTCCTTGCCATAAGCGCCCCCATACATCTCTACCCTAATCTCCTGATACCTCCTCTCATGTAATCTACATCCATAACCTGCCCCCTATACATCTCTACACTAATCTCCTGATACCTCCCCTCATGTTATCTCCTTCCATAACCCCCCCATACATCTCTACCCTAATCTCCTGATACCTCCTCTCTGTAATCAACATCCATAAACCTCCCCCCATACAATCACTACCCTAACTCCTGTATACTCCCTCAGTAATCTCCATCCATTTTACCTGCCCTCCCTTACATCTCTACCCTATCTCCTATAACCTCTCCCTTCTCATAAAATCTCCATCCATAACCTGCTCCCCCCCGTACATCTCTACCCTAAGCTCCTGAGGCCTCCCTCATGTAATCTCCAACCATAACCTGCCCCCCTTACATCTCAACCCTAAATCTCCTGATACTTCCCCTCATGAATCTCCATCCAAAACCTGTCCCACCCATACACTCTACGCTAATCTCCTGATACCTCCCTCATGTTATCGTCCATCATACCCTTCCCCCATACATCTCTACCCAAACTCCTGA
The DNA here is from genome assembly GCA_025379985.1 of Phyllomedusa bahiana. Classification (NCBI taxonomy): domain Eukaryota; kingdom Metazoa; phylum Chordata; class Amphibia; order Anura; family Hylidae; genus Phyllomedusa; species Phyllomedusa bahiana. Next base: position 85,460 of record JAODAL010003116.1, read on the forward strand.
TACCTCCTTCATGTAATCTCCATCCATAACCTGCCCCCCCATACATCTCTAACCTAATCTCCTGATACCTCCCCTCATGTAATCTCCATCCATACCTGTCCCCACATACATCATCTACACTAATTTCCCTCTGAAAACCTCCCCCTCATCGAATCTCCATCCATAACACCCATACATCTGTACCCTAATCTCCTGAGACCTCCCCTCATGTAATCTCCATCCATAACCCCCATAACTTCTGTAACCCTAATCTACCTGAACCTTCCCCTCATGTAATCTCCATCCATAAAACCCTCCCCCCCATACGTCTCTCCCCTAATCTTCACGAATACCTTCTCAGCGTGAGAGAATCTCACATCCATAACCTGTCCTCCTCATACATTCTACCCTAATCTCTGATACCTCCCTCATGTAATCTGCATCCATAACCTGTCCCCCCCTCATACATCTCTACCCTAATCTCCTGATACCTCCCACGTGTAATCTCCATCCATAACCTCCCCCATACCATCTCTACCTAATCTCCTGCTACCGACCCCTTCATGTAATCTTCCATCCATTACCTCCCCCCATACATCTCTACCCCTAATCTCCTGATACTCCTCATGTAACCCATAGACAACTCCTACCCTAATCTACTGCAACCTCCCTCATGTCCTATCCATAACCTGCCCCCCATACATCTCAAACCTAATCTCCTGATACCCCCTCATGTAATCTCCATCCATAACATGCCCCCCCATACATCTCTACCTAATCATCCTGATACTCTCCCTCCACCCTCATGTAATCTACCATCCATCACCCTGCCCCCCCCAAACATCTCTAACCAAATATCCTGATACCACCCTCATGTAATCTCTATCCATAACCTGCCCCCCCCATACAATCTTCTACCCTAATCTCCTGATACCTCCCCTCATGTAATCTCCATCCATAACCACCCCCCCATACATCTCTGCCATTAATTCCTGATACCTCCCCTCATGTAATCTCCTTCCATAACCCGCCCCCCATACATCATCTTCTACCCTATATCTCCTGAATACCTCCTACTCATTAATCTAGCCATTCATAATACTGCCCCCCATACATCTCTACCCTAATCTCCTGATACCTCCCCTCATGTAATCTCCATCCATAACCTGCCCTCCCATACATCTCTACCCTAATCTCCTGATACCTCCCCTCATATAATCTCCATCCATAACCTGCTCCCCAAACATCATGTAGCCCCCCATACATCTCTACACTAATCTCCTGATACCTCCCCTCATGTTATCTCCTTCCATAACCCCCCATACATCTCTACCCTAATCTCCTGATACCTCTTCTCATGTAATCTACATCCATAACCTGCCCCCCATACATCTCTACCCTAATCTCCTATACCTCCCCTCATGTAATCTCCATCCATAACCTGCCTCCTTACATCTCTAACCCTAATCATCCTGAAACTCCTCTCATATACTCTCCATCCAAAAACCAGCTCCCCCATACAGCCTTCTGGCCCTAATCTCCTGATACCTCCCCTCCATCCATAACCCCCCATCATCATCCTGCCCGTACTCACCTGATACTTGCCCCTCATGTTTATCTCCTTCCATATCCTCCCCCCTTACCTCTCTACCCTAATCTCCTGATACCTCCCCTCATGTTATCTCCATCCATTACCTTCCCCCCATACATCTCTACACTAATTTCCTGATACCTCCCCTCATCGAATCTCCATCCATAACACCCATACATCTGTACCCTAATCTCCTGATACCTCCCCTCATGTAATCTCCATCCATAACCCCCCATACATCTGGACCCTAATCTCCTGATACCTCCCCTCAGTTAATCACCATCCATAACCTCCTCCCCATACATCCTCTACCCTAATTTCCTGATACTTCCTCATGTAATCTCCAGTCCATCAACCTGTTCCTCCTCAATACATACTCTACCCTATTCTCCTGATACCTCCCCCATGTAATCTCCATCCCATGAAACCTGTCCCCTCATATATCCTATACCCTAATCCCTATACCTCCCTCATCTAAGCCCATCATAACCTCCCCCCCATACATCTCTACCCTAATCTCCTGATACCTCCACTCATCTAATCTCCATCCATACCACCCCCCATACATCTCTACCCAATCCCCTGATACCTCCCTCATGAAATCTCCAACCATAACCACCCCCCCATACATCTCTACCCTAATCTCCTGATACTCCCTCATGTAATCCTAAACGACCATAACCGCCCCCCCCATCAATCTCTAACCTAATCTCCAGATATCTCCCTCATGTAATCTTTACCCCAAAAACCGGGCCCCCCCATACATCCTCCCCCTAATCTCCTGAAAACCTCCCTCAATGTAATCTCCATCCATAACCTCCCCCCCCCATACATCCAACCTAATCTCCTGATACCTCCCTCATGAAACCCCTCTACCCTTTAACCCTGCCCCCCATAAATCTCTACCCTAATCTCCTGATACCCCCCTCATGTAATCCACCCAAAAACCTGCCCCCCCATACATCTTACCCAAATCCCCTGACCCCCCCTCATGTAATTTCCCCAAACCAAAACCCTGCCCCCCCTTCATACACCCTTTCCCCTAATCCCTGATACCTCCCCCTCATGTAACTCCATCCAAAACCCCGCCCCCCTCATAATCCCCTACCCTAATCTCCTGTACCCCCCTAAAGTAACTCCATCCATAACCCCCTTCCCATCCCATCCTCCCCCAAATTTCCCCAAATACCTCCCTCATGTAATTTTCCATCCATAACCCCCCCCCCCAAAAACTCTCAAACCTAACTCCCATACTCCCCTCATTAATCTCCATCCAAAACCCCTTCCCCCCCAAAAACAAAACAACCCTAATCTCCTGACCCCCTTCCCTCATGTAACTCCATCCATAACCCCCCCCCATACATCTCAGCCCTAATCACCTTCTACCTCCCCTCATGTTAATTTCCATCCATAAACCCCCCCATACATTTTCCCCCCTAATCTCCTAATAACCCCCCCTCATTTTAACCTCCTTCCATAACCCCCCCCCTACACCTACCCCTTAACCCTCCTGATCCCTCCCCTCATTTAATCTCCACCCCTAACCCCCCCCAAACATTCTACCCAATCTCCTAGTACCTCCCTCATGTAATCTCCTCCAGAACCTTTCCCCCCATACATCTCTACCCTAATCCCCGGGATACCCCCCTCATTTTAATCTCCTTCCAAAACCCTTTCCCCCCCCCATACACCCTTTTACCCTAATCTCCTAAAAACCCCCCTCATGAAATTTTCCCCCCCCCCCTTTTTCCATAACCTCCCCCCCCAAACATCCTCCCCTAATCCTGTTTAACCCCCCTCTTTAATCCCCCACCCCTCCCCCCCCCCCCAAAACACCTCAAACCCAAATCTCCTGATACTTCCCTCATGAAAATCTCCATCCAAAACCCCTTTTCCCCCCAAATACATCTTGTTTGAGGCCCCCGCATGGGGGGGAACACAATATGAGATGCCAAAAAAAGGTGAGAGTTACTTTTCAGCATCCAGCAAAACAGGGGTAGAACATCCTGGAATATATATCAGCAAGGTATGAAGGAAGCTCTGTTCCCCACATGGACGGCTGCTGAGTTCACGCCCACGATTTCTGTGCTGAGGAGGAGCACATAGGGGGCAGCAGTGGGACAAATATGTAAGTTTTTAGATTTTAAAAATTAGCGTTCCTTTTTTTTGCGTTAATTTACCCGGGAGTCCACATTGGAATATCCCTTTAATTTGATTGTTTGGTATACGCCCAAACCCGAGAACTAGTGCATCACATGTGAAAAACTTTTGGGAAAGGGGGGTTTGGAGTCGTCGGGGCATTGTTGGGTTCATGGGGGAGGCGTTGGGTGGTGTTTGGGGAGTTAAGGAGCTTTTTCCCGAGACCCAATCCCAAATTAAAATTTAATTTCCCCAAACCCGAAAAAGTTTTTTTGTCAATATCAGTTCCCAAAAAGAAAAAGGGGGGGGGGGGGGGGGGGGGTCCAACCCACTCCCCTCAGGGGCGTTGCAAGGGGCCCCCAAAAAATCCCGGGGGCCCGGGGCCCTTTTTTTTAAATTTTGCCCCAGTGGGGAAATGTTCCCCACACATTTTTCATGCCCCATTGTGAACTGCGCATGTATTTTTCAGAAAAAAAAAAGAGCCAGCGCCCCCCTTTGATATTTATTCTCCCCTGAAGGGGTAACCCGGGTCTCAGTGGACCTATAATTTACCATAATTCGGCCCGTATGTGGGGCGTATTGAACGCAATTCAGGCCGACTCAGACCGACATTACGTGGTGTAAAACAACAAGGTTTTTTTTTGGCATAACTGCTGTAATCGCCAAAGTGGCCCCACAAATACGGTAAAAATCATAGCGGTGAGGGCTCTGGTTACTGGGTTGTTTTCCGGAACACAAAAACCCCCTTAAAAAAAGTGACGGGCCGCAGGGGAGAATGAAAGTGGATGGGAGGTGGCCGTATAGCGTGCGACAGGTACCTGTTGAATATACCCTTGGGGCCATGTTCACATGGGGTACTGCCCCATGTACCTACCGGGCCCCAGGCGCTGTGCGTTTTTGGGAAGTGCGCGCGTTCAGGGGACCTGCTCCATTCATACAAAACTCAGCGGGGCGAAACGCCACGAAGAAGGACCCTGTCCCTTCCTTCCCCCGGCGTACGATACTCGTATTGTTGGGAGGGGACAAGTAATTCTAGTTCTCTGAGAGAATGGTTACCATAATGTTGGGGGCACATTGGGTTGTTTGATGTGCAAATACCCCGCAAAATGTACCCTGCAGTTATGTGAACCCCCCTTGCCTGGCGCAGCATAAAAAACATAGGCAAACCCTGCCAAAAGACAGGGATAAAAATTTTCTATTCAAAAGGTTCATCATCAGTTGTATTTACATGTTAAGGACAAACGGCAGGATTAGTTTTAGTCACGGGAATGAGGGGATATTTGATATTTTTTGTCATCAGTAAACACATTTGAACAAAAAAATACACAACACGTATAGACATACACACCACATGTAACACAACCATGTTACCATACACACATTTATACACACAGCATAACATACACAGATTTAAGACACACACACTTTTATCACATACAACATGCATAACATACCACAATGCAAACATACACCCATTATAGAAAAAACACACAGTTAACATACACAACATGCATAACACATTAAAACTACCACAAAATGAACACATTTATACACATACATGTATGACAACACACAATTATACCACACATGCATACACATACACACATTATAGAACAAAACACAAGTATACAATACACCACACCACTGCTACACAAAACCCCTCATGTATGACCCACTCACATAGTATACCCCTACACACACACCTGCAAAAAAACACCTGTATAGGATAAAACAACACATGCAAACATACACACACATGTAAGTAAACCCCTAACACCCCCACAAGTATAGACAACACCACATGATAGACACATACACAATGAACATGCACAGACTTTTTTCATTTAGTTCACATTCTGTTGTTTTCACTACTATCAACATTGGGCTCTACAGTGAGGCTACCATCACCGGAAAAATTCATGATCCGGGACCTGTGGGAAGCTTCTGTTGACTCCATAACAAATTCACTTACTGCAGGAGGAGATGGGTGGGGGCCCGGGAGAAACAGGGGGCGGGAGCCAGCATGAAAAGGGGGCGGAGCCTCCCCACTCGCGTATGAGGCTGAACTTCCCTGACTCTTTGAGGACTGGGGCAGGGCACAGAGTCAGGAATTTAGTGATTTTTTCAGCCGGCCCCCCCCCCCTCCAAAGCGCCCCGAAAAACCCCCGGGACTCCCTGCCCCCCCCCGAGGCTCTTACTTACAACCTAGCGCAGGGTCCAGGGGAACAAAATGCAGCTGCCCGACTCCCGAGGTTCGGCACAGGCAGGGGGTATTCGGGGCTTTTTGCCCCCGAAAATTTACTGCGTACGACGCCCCTGACTCCATTTTGCCCTCACTCAAAGGAAACGATGGATATTTTTATATTTTCCTCACAAAAACAGTACACCCTCACAAAGTTTTTTTAAATCTTTTATTCTACTTTTTATGGACAAACTGAGGATTGACACTTTGATACGATTTTAAGGGGAGTCAGTGTAAGCTGTAGATACGTAGATTTGTTTTGCCCTCAAAATAGCCAACACAACTATCCATGTCTAAACCCCTGCAACAAAATAAATAGACAAATTGTGCCCAAATGTATTTTTGTGGCCGTCATTTTTTTCCAGCGCTGCCTTAAATATCTTGGTTGGAGGCCATTAGGCTTCAAGGTTGCAGCCCCCTGGAATGCTTCTCCCTCCTCCATGACAACATCACGGTGCCGGTGGATGTTAGGCTATGTTCACACGACTTAATTGCGGTGGGTAATTATGCCCCGCAATTACGCCGTGTGGACTGGAGCGGGAGTGGGGGGCCGGCAATTCGCCGGCCCATAGACTTTCATTGCCAGCAGCGCGTATATGACGCTAAAAAATTTACATGTCACTTCTCTCCCCGCGGAGGATTCTCCGAGTGGAAGAGGAGACCGTAATCCATGTTCTCTGAAAACTGGGATAAGAATGCCCGTGCCTATTTCGCCCGAAATTCGCCCAGTACCCCGAATTAGGGCTAAATATGTCCCAAATAAGCCGTGTGAAAGGGCCTTAGAACCTTGTCTCCTCCCCTTTCCCGTTGGGGAGGCCCAAATCCCTGGGCTTAAATGTCTGGGACAGTTGACCAGTCCAGCACCTTTTCCCTCATTTTTTAGGAGGCAGGGTGGCTTGGGGTGTTGATTCATTATCATTTTGGATACGCTCTGGGGCCCAAAGGGGGGGGTCATGCTCTGCTTCGGATGTCCCAGAATGTTTGCATTCATTGTTCCTTCAAGAACTGTAGCTCCCCCGCCGCAGCTTCATGCAGCCCCAAAACCATGCCCCAAACTCCCCCCCCATACTTTGACTGTGGGCAGACACACTTGTCTTTGTCCTCCTCACCTGGTTCCCCGCCACTCGCGCTTGACTCCATCTGAACCAAAAAAGTTTATCTTTGTATCACCCAGAAACAGGACAGGGTTTCCCATAATCATGTCCTAGTTGCTTTCTTCAGCAAATTGTTTGGGGGCTTTTTATGCATCATCTTTAAAAGAAGCTTCCTCGGGATGACGCCAGGCGCTGACCCAATGTGGGGGATATGGCGGCCGGGAAACGGCTGACCCCCCCTCCGTAACATCTCACCAATGCGGTGCTTTCATCTGGGGATAGACGTTGATCGTGCCTCAGCTTTTTTGATAAACCATACGAGTCCTTTTCTGAGGGGAGTTTGTTACCACTGTAGGTCTTGGCCCCACTTGTGCAGCTCATGTAGAGTTTTACAATCTTTATTTCTCGGCCATTTTTTTTTATGTAGAGCAACAATTCTTTTTTTTCAGATCCCCAGAAGTTTTTTCTCTATGGGGCCCCATGTTGGACTTCCCGGGGCCCATATGAGGAGTGAACGGTGACACCAAATTTACCACACCTCCCTTTTGCACATGAGCCCTTTTAACACAAAGGGGCTTGTCACACGGCTATGTTGGGGCGTTTTTGGTCTGTTTTCCGCCATACTGCACTCAAATACGCTGAAATGCCCCCATCAAAAGGGTTATCCACAGTTTTCATAGAGAACTAAGTTTTCCTCTCCCCCTCGACAATACGCCGACGGAGAGAAAGTGACATGTCCATGGCGAAATTGCGGGCGATAACATCCCTCTTACGCTGTAATACCTAACAAGCACATGACCCGTGGGAGGGAAAATGGCAAATTGGGGCACAATTTCACTTAGGGGGCCCAAACTTTTGTTGCCAAAGTTTAGACATTGATTACTGTATTGAGCTATACAACCCGGCCCCGACTACTTTACATGGTACAAATGTCAGACCCGGGGTTTCCCATAGAAATACAAGATTTCTTAAGTGATAGGTGCCCGACCTATTGAGGTGTGGTCTGTATGTTTTGTGGTGTGTTGCAGTTGTTGTCCGGGGAAAGGACTCCATTTTAATGCTTCATTTTCTGTTCCTTTCTCTGTCCGGGGAAAACCCACAAAATGTGGGTTTATATATGTAAAATAGAGTTGTATTAAATTGGGACTTGCTCTCAATCCTTCTCTTCCTTCAGGTTCCCAGGTCCGGGACTCCAAGCTAAAAAAATGGCCCTTTTCATAAAGGGACCCTCCAAGGATGGAAAAGGGAGGGAGCCCGGGGGCCCCCGGGAAATTTAGAACTCACCCGGGAGAAAAATTTACTTGATCACGGGAGGTGAGAGTCCACAGACCTCGCTCTTCTCTTATCAGTAACATGAATGGGGGAAAGGTGGGGGTTCTTAGAATCTTGTAGTGATCAGTGTCCCCCCATACACAGGATTACACAGTAGTAAAGAAGCGTCGGGAATGTTGGCCCCCCCGGTGTCAGGGGGAGGGGAGCAGCAAACCAGGGCCCCGAGCCTCCACCAAAATTCACTGTACAGAAGACCCAAAACCTGACCCCCAGGATCCGAGTGTGACGGGGGTGAGGGAGCTGGGAAATTTAACAAAACACGGGGGATGATGGGTCGGTATGAAGGAAAGGGGGGAAATGCGGGACAAAATACATAACCAGGGGAGAGGACTGGATGATAATAGATCCTGGTTGTCAGGTTCCTATGGTTAGGATGTCGCTGTCTTTGTCCCAGGGAGGATGGGAGTACATGAAGGACACAGGATCTGTACCAGAGGTCATAATGGGGATCACCCCCATGACATCACAAGGTGAGAGCGTAAGCACAGTGGGGAGTGATGTCACCCAAAAATAGTCTCGTTGTCTCTCTAAACGTTAAGATAAATTTGATGAAAATAGAAAAAAGACGAATACCGCAGCCATTATTCTGTAACTATATACCGCAGCTCATGTACCGTCACTTTTAAACTCAACAGATGACCATGAAAACCCAGTTGGAGATTCCCTGTCCTCTGTATTCCAGGACTGTCAAGGGAATGTCCCAGAGAATCATTGGGGGGGTGAAGTCTCCTCTAAAAATACCAAATGGAACAACCTGCACTTATTTCATGGTTTTGTCTTTAGGAGGAAAATTGAATGTATTAAGGTTGTAGATGAAGAGAAAGAGGACTCCCAGGGAACCCGGTAAGAGCCCTATACACAACTGTATACGGGGGGTGGGCCCCTGAATCACAGATGGGCTCAAAAATTTGGGGGGCTCTTTTTTGACGTCTGTGTACTGAAATTTTTCCATATGTCACATCAGGAAGATCTACTGATACTAAGTGGGGCTGAAGAAAGAAAAGAGCGATGAGCGGACAGTGACGTAAGGAGAGATCCCAAAGGTGACCCCAGGGGAGTATAAAAAGAAATTCAAAGGTTTCTTTAGTGATCCGGAACAGCCCGAATTTTTGGGTTTTGGAAAAACAAGGGCCTGGAAAAACCATTACAGATTCTAGGAAAACCTCGCCTGTCTATTTCCACCACACCTAAGATGTCTATAACATGGGGACCCGGTTTCTGCAGCCTTAGGCCGTACAGACCCCATCTCCCGTCCATGAGTTTAGCTGGAGATGTGCACTTTTTCTCTGATGATCTGGTTGAGCCATGATGAGATTGTCACTAAAACCCGATGTTTCCCCCCTTGATTAAAGTGTGCCCCATTGGATTGAAGGGCCAGATGTGTGGGCAGAGGACAGACCTGATTGTCAGACAAGGTTGTGCTCTCGAATCTTATCAAGTCCAGGTTTTGTATAAAAGGGACTGAGTGTAGAGCAGAATCCTGGGAAAGTCACTGTATTTTACGCGTTATACAAATTTTTTTTTTTTGGCCTGCTACTTAACCAATTTAAAACATTTTCTACCGTGTACAGTTTTGCTGGGAAAATTTTCCCTCCGCCCAGGGGGGACAATCCCCCTTTGGTTTTTTTAGATGTCAAGGATGGTTTTTCAACAAATCGTGTGAAACACCTTTCCCCAATCCCATGGGGTGGCCCCCAAAACGCCCCAGAACTTTTCCCCCAGACCCTAATTTTTACCCCCCCCATTGTGTTCTTCCAAAGTGGGTTTCATGTTTCTAATGTTACTGACCTGCACGCCCAAATCCATTGCTCCATGAAGCAAAAAAATGCGACTCATCGAGAAAACAACCCTTTGGCCCAAACAGCGAGTCCAATTCCATATACCACGAAACGAAAATTTCTGGGGACCCCCTCCGGTTCGTAGACATGTGTTGAATTGTTTGCTATGGGGCCCCTTAACGCACAGGGGTTTTCAAGGTGCAGTGAATCATCTGCTCTAGGGCCCCATACACAGTGGGGTTTAGCAAGTGGGAATTTCGCCTGGAGCCCCTATACAGTTGGGGGTTTGCAGAGGTGCAGTGACATCCATCTCTCGGGGGGCCCCCAAAAAAGTAGGGGTTAGCAGAGGTGAGTACATTTTTTTGAGGCACCATACACAGTAGGGTTAGCATAGGTGTGTAAAATCCCCCGCTCCGAGCCCCCTATACAGTAGGGGTTGCAGAGGGCAGTGAATCCGTCGCTTCGGGCCCCATATACAGTAGGTTAGCAGGGTGCAGTGACTGGTTTTGCTTTGGGGGGCCCCTACACAGGGGGGTTAGCAAAGGAAGGGCTACCATCTGCTCCTTAGCAGGACTGTTTGCTTTTGTGTCATAAATCGCTTCTTATAGTCATAAAAGCAATGAGGGATATGTGTGCAGACAGCCTATCACACCTGTGGCCGGGCGACCTTAGGCGGTCGCATGGTGCTGCAACTAGATGGCGTCCGTGCCACCGAGAGCCTGGTCTCGGTGGGGGAAGCCAGGTATTGTCGGTCAGCAGCATTAGGTTGCTGACCCTTGTACCTAGTGTGGCTAATGTCCAGCCATTAAGGGCTGGCCTTCCCGGAAAAACTGCAGATGGGTGGGTGGTTGTTCCCGCGTTCCAGGTCTTCTGGTTCCAGCCCAGGTATTGGGTGTATCTGGAGCTCCTATTAAAGGCCTCCTACTACAGGAGATCGGGGAGGCGACCAGAGTGTGGAGCAGCAGAGAAGCTAGAGACAGAGGCTCTGGCCCCCCAGAGGCTGAGGAGAATCCAGAACCCAGCAGGACACTGGGTAAGAGAGTGTTGTGGTACTCGGCAATAGGCTGGGCCACGGATAGACAGGGACTACATGTGTATAGTTAGTGGCCAGCCGGCCTGAGGTTTTCCGTTTATGATTTATGTTTGTTTGCTGTATGCTTTATCCGGAGCACGAATAAAGCTGGCTGCGGCCAGTATAAAACTGACGCCTGGTGTCTGAGTGCTATATACCGGAGTGCCAATCCGTTTAACCCCAAACGGCGATCCCAGAGCTAAAGACCCCCTAAGACTGTCCAAGATGGCGGCTGGACGAGTGTGAGTGTAAGCGAAGCGTTACATATGGTGGAGGATGCCGTGGGCAAATTGGCACAACTTAATTGGCGCAGTGCTGGCACGAAGTTGTACCTGAAGAGGTACAAGTGCATAAGTCATCTGCAGCAAGATTTAAAGGGCCGGAGGCCTTAATGTGAAGCAGCGCTGCTAAAGGAGACACACCCGCAAACAGGCTGAGTTCTGTGGGGTGAGAGACTGTGTGCTCTCAGGGGAGAGAGGAGGACAAACCTGCATATAGAGACTGTGCTGCTGGCCTGAAAATTTTGTTTTGTTTGGCCATGGAGGAACTCCTTGCCCAGCTGAGGCAGTCTATGAAGGAGTCTGAGCAGCTGACTGCCACCATGAGAAAGGAGAATGAGAAGCTCCAAGCAAAGTTGAAGGCAGACCATGAGGGGTTAAAAGCCATTCTGAACCTTATTACACAGTCTGAGAAAGGTGGACTCACCACAATACAAGCAATCTTGCAGGCTGGAGGTGCAGAGTCTAAGCAGGAAAAGATGGATGCCAAGCGTAACCAGCATGAGTGGTGTGATGGATGTCTACAGATGGACATGTGCATGAGGGGATGTCCTGTGGCGAGGAGGCCGTATCGTCCGTCCAAGAATGGGTCCACTTCTGGAGAGATGGAGTTGCTGAGGGTCCTGCGTGCTCCCGTTGCCAGGGGTAACCATCTGGATCAGCAAGAGCCTGCTACCACCGCCCAGCAGAGGGAGCCTTGTTGGAGATGCCACAGAGTGGAGAGATGTGCTCCTGACTGCCCTCTCAGGAGGAGGCCAGAAAGGTCACAGCTGCAAGCCCTGGAGCTTCAGGTGAATGGAGCCTCACCCATGGCTGACCTGGACAGTCAGCAGCAGATATCCAGACTGAGCCCAGACATCAAATCTGGTAAGACTGCTCCAGTGGGGTAGGTTATGTGCTATGGGACTGTATATCATATGCAGGATATACACTCACCGGCCACTTTATTAGGTACACCTGTCCAACTGCTCGTTAACACTTAATTTCTAATCAGCCAATCACATGGCGGCAACTCAGTGCATTTAGGCATGTAGACATGGTCAAGACAATCTCCTGCAGTTCAAACCGAGCATCAGTATGGGGAAGAAAAGTGATTTGAGTGCCTTTGAACGTGGCATGGTTGTTGGTGCCAGAAGGGCTGGTCTGAGTATTTCAGAAACTGCTGATCCCCCTGGGATTTTCACGCACAACCATCTCTAGGGTTTACAGAGAATGGTCCGAAAAAGAAAAAAACATCCAGTGAGCGGCAGTCCAGTGGGCGGAAATGCCTTGTTGATGCCAGAGGTCAAAGGAGAATGGGCAGACTGGTTCGAGCTGATAGAAAGGCAACAGTGACTCAAATAGCCACCCGTTACAACCAAGGTAGGCAGAAGAGCATCTCTGAACGCACAGTACGGCGAACTTTGAGGCAGATGGGCTACAGCAGCAGAAGACCACACCGGGTGCCACTCCTTTCAGCAAAAGAACAGGAAACTGAGGCTCCAATTTGCCCAAGCTCATCGAAATTGGACAGTAGAAGATTGGAAAAACGTTGCCTGGTCTGATGAGTCTCGATTTCTGCTGCGACATTCGGATGGTAGGGTCAGAATTTGGCGTCAACAACATGAAAGCATGGATCCATCCTGCCTTGTATCAACGGTTCAGGCTGGTGGTGGTGGTGTCATGGTGTGGGGAATATTTTCTTGGCACTCTTTGGGCCCCTTGGTACCAATTGAGCATCGTTGCAACGCACACAGCCTACCTGAGTATTGTTGCTGACCATGTCCATCCCTTTATGACCACAATGTACCCAACATCTGATGGCTACTTTCAGCAGGATAATGCGCCATGTCATAAAGCTGGAATCATCTCAGACTGGTTTCTTGAACATGACAATGAGTTCACTGTACTCAAAATGGCCTCCACAGTCACCAGATCTCAATCCAATAGAGCATCTTTGGGATGTGGGGAACGGGAGATTCGCATCATGGATGTGCAGCCGACAAATCTGCGGCAACTGTGTGATGCCATCATGTCAATATGGACCAAAATCTCTGAGGAATGCTTCAGCACCTTGTTGAATCTATGCCACGAAGAATCGAGGCAGTTCTGAAGGCAAAAGGGGGTCCAACCCGTTACTAGCATGGTGTACCTAATAAAGTGGCCGGTGAGTGTATGTGAGGTCTTGTCTGGGCTGGACGGAGGCGCAGATGTGCTGACAAGCCAGAAGCGTCCTGAGAGCAGTGGACTTGCAGAGTCTGTTGGACTTGGTTCCTTACATACAATGGTGTCTATTGACAAAGCTTCAACTGTCTTAAATATCTGTCTAACTCATAGCCATGTCACACAGGCTGAGCAGGGCGATGTTAGCTGTAGCACATATTTAACCCCAGTTACTGCGGCCCTGTGTGAACAAGCAGCTAGAGGTGCTGTATCAGAGAGCAGCTCCGGTCTGCCGCTGGATGTCATGGCGGTCAGGGCTCTGTGTGGAGTGACTGCAGAGTGTGAGTTAGCTTCTGCAGAAATACCTTTAACAGCTATAGAGCAGATTAGCTCAAATGTGCCCCTAGAGAGCGTGGCTAACAGTGCTAGGAGTATTGCAGAGGATGAGTGTCCTGTGGGGGATGACCATCTGGAGAAATGTGTTACCACTACAGGCCCAGATGGAGCTAATGTCGTTGCCCCTAGCAACCAGGGTCCCTCTGCATCTCCTGGTGGAAAAGCTTGTGAGTTTGTGTGCCAGGCAGCTGTGTGTGAGGTGTCTGGGGTCCAGTCAGTAAATGTGTGTGCCAGTGACCCTAGCGCACTGTGCGTACAGGAGGGTAACGTGCAAGTTGCAGGTGCGCCCCTAGTGGTTATGGCTGGTAATAGCACTGGGTGTGCAGGTGCGGTAGGTCTGGGGGTTGATGGCATTCCTGAGACTGATGCTGTCAATACAGTTCCCCATGGAGCTGATGTGGTTGCCAGTAGCAATGAGGCGCGCTTTGCTGGTGGGGAAAAGGTGATTGAGTTGCCTGGTGTGAACACGGCCAGTGTGTTGCCTGGAAGGGAGAAGGCAAACCCTGGATATGAGGAGACTAGGAGTGTGAATGGGGTGGTTATTGACCATGAGGGACAAACACTCTGTGAAGAGTCTCTATTTCACTGTGGGAATGGACACAGCAATGTATCCGTGTTTCAGTGTAAGGATGATGCTGATTATGCAGATGGGAATGATGAAAATACTTGTGCCAAGGCAGATTTTGGGTTCGGTCCTGAGCAGGGTATTCCAGAGATGGAGCTTTGTGGTGGAAATCCAGATTGTGACCCTGCAGGGAATGAAGAGAACCGGCATGCTGGGACCTGTAGTGCCGCTGAGTTCACTGGCTCCAATGGGGGCTGTATTTCCAGTAGCTTTTACTGCAGTGGTCCCAAAGACTACAGTGACTGTAGGAATGGAAAAGGTGAGCCGCTATACCCAGAGGAGGGGGATGTAGGCTCAAGCGCTAGTGAGGGGCTGGTCAGTGTGTTTGACTCCTCAGATGGTAAGGAAATCACTAGTAATGAAGCTGAGGTAAACTCAAGGCATTCCCTATGTGCAGTGTTTGTCAGCAGTATCCCTGAGATAACTAGCAGGTATAGTGAGAGTTCTCCCTTGGAGATAGATACATGGGACGTGGAGGAAGTGTCTCCATATGTTGTTGCAGTAATGTCTGAACAGTGTTCTAGGAGAGGCGTTCTGTCTGCCCAGTCTGAATGGGGAAAACCTGTCATGTCATGAGGTTGGTGATGTTCCTGAACATGTTTGCTGTATACTCACTGTAAAGGAACGGAAAGTTTTGGAGATGGTGAACACTGCTCATATGTGTGTTGCTAATGCCGATACCCAAGTAATAGAGAAGTGTGTAGACAGTGTACAGGTGTCTGGTGTGGACTTTGGCGGGTTGGGTGAATTTGATAGCATGCCTGATGCTGGAGTGGTCCTGACAGGCGCTAAGAGTTCTCCCATGGTGACAGCTAGTAGCCAAGAGGCAGAGCTTCAAGAGAAGGTCAGTGAGGACCAGATGACTTGTTTTGAAGGGAGGTTTTGGTCTCATCATGAACCTGCAGGCAAAGAGGTAGCAGTTTTGGGCTCAGGTGCGCCCCAAGAGGCCATTGTGTATAGCGAACCTGACCGGTGTGTTGCCCACTATGGGATGAGTGCATGGTATGAGTCCACAGCAGAGGTGTACGGGAAAAATGTTGACCCTGCCCCTAAGGATGTGGAGAAGACCCTGTGTAGGAGCTTTGACCCATGGGGAAGGATTGTACAGGGTGATCAAGGCCTACGTCCTTTATCAAGGGGGGAGGATATGTGGCCGGGCGACCTTAGGCGGTCGCATGGTGCTGCCACTAGATGGCGTACGTGCCACCGAGAGCCTGGTCTCGGTGGGGGAAGCCAGGTATTGTCGGTCAGCAGCATTAGGTTGCTGACCCTTGTACCTAGCGTGGCTAATGTCCAGCCATTAAGGGCTGGCCTTCCCGGAACAACTGCAGATGGGTGGGTGGTTGTTCCCACGTTCCAGGTCTTCTGGTTCCAGCCCAGGTATTGGGTGAATCTGGAGCACCTATTAAAGGCCTCCTACTACAGGAGATCGTGGGGGGCGTGGTCTGCTACCAGAGTGTGGAGCAGCAGAGGAGCTAGAGACAGAGGCTCTGGCCCCCCAGAGGCTGAGGAGAATTCAGAACCCAGCAGGACACTGTGTAAGAGAGTGTTGTGGTACTCGGCGATAGGCTGGGCCACGGATAGACAGGGACTACATGTGTGTAGTTAGTGGCCAGCCGGCCTGAGGTTTTCCGTTTATGATTTATGTTTGTTTGCTGTATGCTTTATCTGGAGCATGAATAAAGCTGGCTGCGGCCAGTATAAAACTGACGCCTGGTGTCTGAGTGCTATATACTGGAGTGCCAATCCGTTTAACCCCAAACGGCGATCCCAGAGCTAAAGACCCCCTAAGACTGTCCAAGATGGCGGCTGGACGAGTGTGAGTGTAAGCGAAGCGTTACACACCTTACATACCTAGCAAGCCAATAAACCACTGGGAATTCCTGTATGAGCTGCTACGTGACGGTGGCAGTAGGAAGTGGTTATAAGTGGTTCTGTCGGTTCCATCTCTGGCTTTGTTCAAAATAACATAATACAAACTGCATTCATTTTCCCGCCTAAAAGGAATGTTTAAAATGTTTTGTCTTTTGTGGTTAAAAAAAAATTCATAGAAACATTTGTAATTTTAACAGAACAATTCCGTGAGATCTCTGAAGGAAACTGCATGTCCTCACTAAGTTATAAAGAAGAAGATATTATGCAGCACTGTTCAGGAGAAAACCACCCTGTCCTTCATGTATATCCAGGACATCACAGTACAGACCTGTCCAATAATCTCCCCAATGATGAGGAACCTTCTCCGGACCGACCACAGATGGTTACTATGAGTACAGGCCAAAAAGAAGGAAAAAGGTTTTCATGTGATCAATGTGGTAAAGTGTTTACAAGACACTCAAGTCTTCTTACTCACAGAAGAATTCAGACCGGGGAGGAGCCATATTCATGTATAGAATTTTTAAAACACTTCACCCATAAGTCAGGTAGTAAACAACATGAGAAAAATCACACAGGAGAGAAGCCTTTTTCATGTTCAGAATGTGGGAAATCTTTTACACAGATCTCAAATCTTGTTAGACATGAGAGAATTCACACAGGAGAGAAGCTTTTCTCACGTCCAGAATGTGGGAAATCTTTTACAAATCAACTCTTGTTGTACATGAGAGAATTCACATGGGAGAGAAGCCTTTTTCATGTTCAGAATGTGGGAAATCTTTTACACATAAATTACATCTGGTTAGACATAAAAAAAATTCACACGGGGAGAAGGCATTTTCATGTTCAGAATGTGGGAAATCTTTTATATAAATATCAGGTCTGGTTATACATAAAAGAATTCACACAGGGGAGAAGCCCTTTTTCTGTTCAGAATGTGGGAAATCTTTTATAGGCAAATCAAATCTAATTGCACACAAGAGAATTCACACAGGAGAGAAGCCTTTTTCATGTTCAGAATGTGGCAAATGTTTTACAGAGAAAGGAACTCTTCTTAAACATGAGATAATTCACAGAGGAGAGAAGCCTTTTTCATGTTCTCAATGTGGGAAATAAATCACACTTCATTGCACATAAGAGAATTCACACAGGAGGGAAGGTGTAATGTTCCCTAAAAGGGGAATGTATAGAAAATTTTAATTTGTGCAGAGAATTTGGACAGAATGTGGAAAATGTTTAATTATTAAAGCAAACCTTTGATGTTCCAACACCTGAGATTGTTCACGGATATTAACCAGTCAGTAACAGTGTGTAAGTTCTATAATGTACAGAACACGAGCGCATTAGGTCTGTGGGTTAGTGTAAGTCTAATCAACAAAATGTAATAATTCACATATGGGATATAATGCCAACAACACCCAATTACCAATATAAAAAGTAAAAAAACAAAAGAAAAAACTGTAAAACACAAACACGAAAAATAAAATAAAAACCCATATACCGCCCTTTTCCCCTTTACAAATGCCAATCACTCCCCAAAAAATAAAGTACCCATATTTGGTTTCGATGTGTGCGTAATGACCTGCCCTTTAAATCTGTTATGTTAATTAACCCGCACAGTTAACGCCATAAAAAAACTAAACAAAATAAAGTCACAGAATTTTTGTTCATCCAGCAGCACATAAAATGGAATAAAAAGCTATTAAAAGCTCATATAAACACCCAAGTGATGCCAATTAAAACGTCCGTCCAGTCCCCCATGTCCTACATAAATGGTACCCTTCAGTTTCCGAGATGTGCTGGCGCTGTGGGGTGGCCATGGGAACCATGGTGCACATATGGTGGGACTGTTCCATTTTGCAAGGCTTTTGGAATGTGGTATTCCAGTCCATTATGGAAACCACGGGACTGGCACTTCCTAGGACACCTGAAGCCGCCCTATTATGTATGTTTGATATGGGAGTCTCAACTTATAAAAACTCCCTCCTTAGGCGCGGATTGCTAGCGGCACAGAGCGTGATTCCGAGGCACTGGACATCCTCGGATCCACCCTCCTTGGAGGAGTGGCCCGCTGAAGGTCCTTCCACCTACCACATGGAAGAGCTTTTAGCTACCTCAGAGGAACAAATACGGTCCTTGACAAGGACGTGGTCCCCCTGGCTTCAATTTGTGAACGCTCCCGCCCCTCGTTCCCTCACGATTTAGGCTAGGTGTAGTCGTGGTGGTATCTGCCACAGTTGGATAACGTCATCCCCTCTCTTTTCTGTTCACACACCCCCATTTTAATGCCCTCATAGGTCTCGTCCTTTGCCCCCCCCCCTCTCCATTAATTTTTATTTTCTCTTCTTCCCCTCCTCTCCCTCCTTCTCTCCCCCCCCCCTCCACTGTGTGTGTGTGGGATGTTCGTCTCCTGTCTGTCTTGTCTGTCCATTTAGTGGCCGAAGTCAGAATTTGCTTCATCATCTTGATCGGGACTCATAAAGTCCCTCTAAGCTCAGGGGCCAATTTTTCTTTTCATACCGTTTTTCTCTATGATACACTGGTATTCTATTGGTTACTTTATTATATTCTGTTGCCTTGTTTGTATTTAATGGTGATATTTTTGAGCACTGTTATCTTTTTGTACTTCTCCTTGCTGAGATCTACTTGCATACTCTGATTGTTTGACCCATATGCTAACGCCATCTGTCTTTACATCGCAAGTTAACTCTGATGTAATGTTAACATATCAGTGCTTTCTCTCTCCTTCTGTTACACTTTAATAAAAACCTTTTTGAATGAGAAAACGTCCGTCCACCCCACAACAAAAAAGCTCTTACATAGCTCTGTATACGGAAAAATAAAAAAAGTTATGGCTCTCAGAAGACAGCGATGCATAAATATTGTTTTACACAATAAAAACACCTTTTTTTATAGCACTTCAACATAAAAAAAACTCTATAAATTGGGTATTGCCGTAATCGTATCGACCCACAGAATAAAACTAACTTGTGTCAGTATACATTCGGCCAGGCAGTCTTCCGTTCGAATGGTGCAACGCCCAGCAAGGGTTAAACCTTCTGGTCTGGGCCCACACCCTGGGAGAGGTGCTGCTCGGGAGCTGAGGATTGACAGCTCTGCAGACTCCCAACAAGGGGTGTGTCACTCAGGCCAATCAGAAGGCCTGGATACAGAGGATTCAGTGGGCACACCATATAGAAGTAGGTTCCTTCAATTAATTCACGGGTGCTGATCAATATAGATGTAGTCCCATATCATAAAATGATCGCTCTCCAAATAGATGCAAAAAGGTATGAACTTTATTTAACGTGTTTCCACAGGCTCCAAAAACACCAGTGTAAATTGAAAGTGACTAATACACAAAGTTTTGGTCAAAATGACCTTTATCAAATAGTCACTGGAAAACAAACAATATATGCTAATCAGAAAATATATAACATAACACAAATATACATAGAAATATAAAAAGACTATTTACAGTATATACATACAATATACACACTGTACAGAATGCGTTGCCCTGAAACACTTCAATATAGGTGAGACGGACTGCAAAACTATTATACAGTCACGAGGACTAGAGGGATCCGTTATCTGGGAAAATAAGAATGTCCAAAGCTGACCATAAGTAAAAACAGGTACATTGTACTTGTAATTAAAAGACACTCCAACTGTATGGGTAGTGACTTAAACTTGTCAATGATAGAGAGAACATGAGTATTGTAAACCAACAAAGCTCTTTGTCAAAAAACTATTAAGCCCTATTGCGCCCTGCTAGAAAAAAGAGAGACACTCACCAGGGAGAAGATACTTTGAACAAGGAAAATGGCTAGCAGCCCAGAAGATGTGGAGCCAGTAGTGTAGTAAATGAAGAGAAGAACACGTATAAATGCGCTCCGCACGGTGCGAGATGCGTCCGGCGGAAGCGGGAATGAGACCAGAGCGAGGCGCCGAAAGCAGCGCATGCGCAAAGCATAGAACCAGGCCCGTAATGGAAAGGGCATCGGCACATGCACAGTGGCACTGCGTCGATGTATAAGGAAGACTAAGTAAAACCTCAAGTTATATAGGAATATAGGAAATGCTTTACAGCTAAGGAAAATATGAAAAACCTGGGACTCTTAGTTTACAGTATTTGATCAAAGATTGTATTAAGCTCACCTCCCAACACGTCAAGGGGTTCCCAGAGCAGGTGAGTCCCTACACTAAAACATGTTACCTTACTAGGAGTCCATTCAGACTGCCACTTCCCCAGGAGTGATAGGAACGGGCAAGTGAGTTAACCAGCACATATTTATATGAGGTGGTTGAGTGCAGCAAGCCAATGAGTTGCCATCTCCCAAATAGACTACAAAAGTAAAGGCTGTGCACATCTATTATATACTTTGAAAACGTAAGCATAGGTGCACACTGAAAGGCAATGACATACATCTAATACATAAATCAGTGGCACACATGGACTCCTAGTAAGGTAACATGTTTTAGTGTAGGGACTCACCTGCTCTGGGAACCCCTTGACGTGTTGGGAGGTGAGCTTAATACAATCTTTGATCAAATACTGTAAACTAAGAGTCCCAGGTTTTTCATATTTCCTTAGCTGTAAAGCATTCCTATATTCCTATATCACTTGAGGTTTTACTTAGTCTTTAGTGTGCCACTGATTTATGTATTAGATGTATGTCATTGCCTTTCAGTGTGCACCTATGCTTACGTTTTCAAAGTATATATTAGATGTGCACAGCCTTTTACATTTTGTAGTCTATTTGGGAGATGGCAATCTCATTGGCTTGCTGCACTCAACCACCTCATATAAATATGTGCAGGTTAAATCAATTGCAGGTTCCAATCACTCCGGAGGAAGAGGCAGTCTGAAAGGACTCCTAGTAAGGTAACATGTTTTAGTGTAGGGACTCACCTGCTCTGGGAACCCCTTGACGTGTTGGGAGGTGAGCTTAATACAATCTTTGATCAAATACTGTAAACTAAGAGTCCCAGGTTTTTCATATTTTCCTTAGCTGTAAAGCATTTCCTATATTCCTATATAAACTTGAGGTTTTACTTAGTCTTTAGTGTGCCACTGATTTATGTATTAGATGTATGTCATTGCCTTTCAGTGTGCACCTATGCTTACATTTTCAAAGTATATATTAGATGTGCACAGCCTTTTACATTTTGATGTATAAGGAAGAAACCAAGACCAAGGTCTAGAGATAATTAAAACTAGAGCTCACATACACATATGGTAAGGAGGAATCAGAAGGGGAATGACATAAGAAGGGAACAAAGAATAAATCGAGATCTATGAAGTGTAAAGAAGATAGAAGAGCTATTAATTCTATAGAAGAAAGGGTTGTGAAAAAACTAAGAATAAAGTAAGAAATTCCCCTATACTACTAATGAATAAAGATCAATATTACAGTGACCATATCGTGGTAAATACCAGTGTACACAGGTGCACTACAGACTGTATATTATCTCCATACAGTGACCATATAGTGGTAGACACCAGTGTACACAGGCTGTGCAGACTGTATATTACCTCCATACAGTGACCATATAGTGGTAGACACCAGTGTACACAGACTCTGTAGACTGTATATTACCTCCATACAGTGATAATATAGTGGTAGATAGGTGTAAACAGACTCGGCAGACATATAAGTGATTACAGTGCAGTTACATCTTGTGACTCACAGGTGACGTTTCTCTACTGAGTCATTGACTTTCCCTTTTTTTCTGCATTAGGTCCAGACCGCCATGATGACTTCTCCTGGCTCCCACTCGTCCCTGCAGATTTGGACACCCATATATTAGAATCCTCACTTTTCCAACACCATTCACTGGCCTCCACCTCTGTACAAATAGGCAGGCTTAGGGGGGTATATAGGCAGGCTTAGTGGGTATATTGGCAGGCTTGGGCTATATAGGCAGGCTTAGGGGGTATATAGGTAGGCTTGGGAGTTGTGTATGCAGACTTAGAGGGTATATAGGGAAACTTTGGGGCTATAGGGGCAGGTAAAATAAAAAGTTTCTGTCCACGCTCCTTCGATGCGCCGTGCTCCAGTCGCTGTGCTCAGCACGGGCAGCGTGATGATGTGACGTTCACAGACGGAACGCGCCGGGCCCCTCAGCTCTGCGCCCACCGCAGTGAACTGTTATGTTTACTGCCGGTGGGCACAGGAGCGATGCTACGGGGGTAGCAGACATGGTAGCAGGTGCTCCGGGGGCCAAGCCCTGAGGCAGCTGCTACGTCTGCTACCCCAGTAGTTACGCCCCTGTAGATTTCCAATATGTGGTCTATTTAGGGGTGTTTAGGGTATCCGCAAACCAGAAATGGCACCTAAATAAAATCGTAATGAAAATGAGTCCCTGGAGGCCAGTAGATACTCTAAGGCTTGGGGTTGAGTCAAATAGCGCATGAGGGCCACATATGGGATATCTCTGAACACAGCAGAATCAATATTAAGTTGCATTTCCCGGATCACATCTACCGTGTTCTTGTGAATAATGGATAAAAATTGAAAATCTGCAAAAAAAAAAGGTGAAATTTTGAAATTTTACCTCCACTCGGCTTTAATTTCTGTGAAACACCTAATGGGTTAATACATTTTCTGAATGTTGTTTTGAATACTTTAAGAGGTGTAGTTTCTTAGATAAAGTCCTTTATGGGGGTATCTAACATACAGGCCAATCAAAGTCACGCTAGAACTGGACTGTTCCCTAACAAAACGGTATATTGCAAATGTTCTTGAAAATTTTAAAATTACCACTAAAATTCTAAGCCCCTTAATGTTGTAAAAAAAAGACATTTAAAAAATGATGCCAACCTACAGCAGACATATGGTAGATGCTAGTTATAAACCATCTTGAGTGGAATAACTACCTGGCTTACATGCAGAAATTTTAGAAGTTTGAAATTCTTCAAATTGTTCACGATACTTTGATATTTTTCACAAATAAACAAGGACTTTTTGGACCAAAATTTCTTACTATCTTAAAGCACAATGTGTCACAAGAAAACATTCTCTAAATCACATGGAAAGGTCAAAAAATTATTCTCACATAAAGTGACACATGCCAGATTTAACCCCTTAAGGACCAGGCGTTTTTTTTTTTTTTTTGGTGACACGTTCGTTTTTCCCTCCTCGCCTTCTGAAAGCCATAACTTTTTTATTTTACCACCTACATAGACACATGAGGGCTTTTATTTTGCGGGACAAGATGTGCTTTCTAATGGTGTTATTCACTATACTATAGAATATACTGAGAAACCGCAAAAAAATTCCAAGTGGGACAAATTGTGAAAAAAAATGTATTTTCGCCATGTTTGCGGGGGTTTTGTTTTTACGGTGTTCAATCTTCGGTAAATATAATGTGTTATCTGTATTCTACAGGTTGTTACGCATCCGGCAATACCAAACATGTAGGGTTTCCATTATGTTTTGGTACCGTAAAAAAATTCCAAACATTTTCTATTTTTGAAATTTGCGCCACGGCGCCATTTTGTGATACCAATAACTTTTTTGTACTAACACCTATGGACGTCAGTGAGGGGGCATTTTTTGCGGGCTGAAGTTTACTTTTTATCGCTAGCAATTTGGATGCATGCGACTTTTTTGATAATTTTTATTCCATTTTTCGAGTGACATAAAATGACCCAAAAAAACGCAATTTTGGCGTTTGGAATTTTTTTTTCTTCTACGGTGTTCAGCTTACGGGATAAATGATGTTATATTTTTATAGATCGGACTTTTTCGGACGCGGCGATACCAAATATGTGTAACTTTTTTAGTATTTTATTGATTTTATTTGTAAAATGGGGAAAGTGAGGTGATTTAAACTTTTAATATTTTTTTGAACTTTAAAACTTTATTTTAATTTTTTTTACTTTAACATTGAGGCCACCTATAGTACTTGACCACTAGGTGGCGCGATTATCAATACAACCTAATGCATTGCATAGGCAATGCATTAGGTTGTACAAAGATGGCGGTTTCCCCACTTCCTGTCTGCGGACGGAAGTGGGGCAAACCGGCCAGGGTAAGTGACGGGAGCCTTCACAAGGCTCCCCACCACCATTCCCGGTGATCAGATCGGCGCAGCATAGCTGCGCTGATGCCGATCACCATAACGATCGGTGCGCGGCACCGATCGGCGTTAATTCAGACGCCGCGACCATCTTTGCCGCGGTGTCTGATGGGTAAAACAGCGCCAGCGGGCAGAGCCACCCGCCGGCGCGGTTACTGCCGGGTGTTAGCGTTGATTTGCCACTAACACCCGGCGGCTGTGCGATACCCCTGCAAAGCCCCTTAGCGGCCCTGGGACGTACTGATACGCCCAAGGTCGTTAAGGGGTTAAAAAATGGGGCTCTGTCAGAGAGGCCAAAACTGGTTCCGATGGTGATGGGGTTAAAAAACAGGAACTAGTAATGGGTGGGGGCCCCAGTTGATTTGGCTGAATGGAGCCCTGAAACGGTTAATAGATGACTTATGGCAGACTGACTGATGTTAATAGATAACTGATGGAATGTGTATTTCACATTGTGAAGTAGACGTGCTACAGTTTACTAGTGGGTTACAGCAGTAACCGGGGCAACAAAATCATCAGAGATCCATGCTTGATTCATGTTGATAAATGTCAAACGATCCACATTGTGAGGAGAAAGACAGATACATTTGTCAGTTACTACCCCACCAGCTGTGCTGAATGTATGTTCCGAGATAACTCTGGCTACCAGGCAGGATAAAATTTCTATGGCGTGTCGAGCAAGCTCAGGCCATTCATCCAGTTTGGACACCCAGAAGTCAAATGGATCCAGACCAAGTCCAAAAACATCGGTGTTGAGCCACAGGTAGTCATGGACCATGGTTTTAGGGTGGTCTCTGTGTGTCTCTATGCTGCTCTGGCTTGCAGGCATTGATGGTGAGGTGGTAAACATGGAATGCAAACCCATGTTTGAACCCAGTAGGCTTCTGCCACAGTGCCTGCTGCTGCTATGGCTACTTGCCATTCTACTGCTGGAACATTGCTGACATCTTTCCACCGTGACATTAGAATGTGAAGAAGATGCAAAAGATGTCTTGAGTTGGTGAATGAGCACTGTCTCAAATTCCTGCATTTTATTGTCAATTTGTGTGGGTGGAAGGAAATTGCCCACTTTTGTCTTGTTACGTGGATCAAGGAGAGTGGCCACCCAGTAACCGTTGTTCATTTTCATTGCCTCAATGTGTGGATCATGTTGCAGGTAATTTAACATCCAAGCACTCATGTGTGAGATGCTGCCAGGGTCTCCCTAGCCTTGGGGTCAAGTGGCACTACCCAGATCTTCCTCCTCTACCTGTAATCTGTGGCAACCTCTTACTACTGAAAGGAAATCGTTACCGTTGATGTCCACCTCTGCCTCCTCTTCCTCCTTGTTTTGCCAAGTTTTATAATTATATTTTACCAAGTTCGGAATACAGCTTTATAGAAGATTTAACCAGTCAATAAGGATATATAACACAGCTTTATTGTGACAATAGTTCAATAATCAATCAAGTATGATAAAATGATAACAGAAAATGATTCCAGAAAATAAAAAGATAGTATTTACAGTTTATAAGAGAGAAATATAAGTATTTACAAAAGGTTATAAGCGCTTATCAAACTTCACCTGTAGAGTATTGCTTCATCAAATCTTACTTCCGCCATGAGAAACCGTAAAAGAATGGCCTAGGATTTGAGAATCTCTCAGGGAGCAAGCTTCACTGTATATGGACGTCTCCAATGACAGGAAAGAACGGTTTCTGATATACATGGCTGATGTAAGGGATTTTATATGTCACTTCTACAAAATGGCGGACACAGCCTACACAGCCTAACTTCAGAGTATACAAAGGTGTTGTTTGTCTATCTTGCCCTATACAATGGAGTGACCAGCTAGTCCATTGTTGAAGTTAAATAGACAAACGACACCACTTCACAAGAGATAAGTCAAAGCACACAGTAACCTGAACTAAGACAATGAAAACAACATCTTCTTGTGTATTCAGTCAACATACTACACAAATACATACAATAGAAAAGACACTAAATCAGATTATGTGTGTAAGTAGACTTTAGACTAAAAGAGACGAGCAAACAATGAGTCAGTCTTTAGCAGACATTGCAATTAAAAACAGAGTATACATTTGAGATAAAATACAGGAATAAATTATCATTTGGCTCAATAGTCATATTTCTGACTAGCACTACAATCCACTCCTGACTATTTGAGTCAAATTATACATACCCTGAAAACTAATTCATTGTTGCTAAGTGCAGAAAACAACATTGGCCACGGCTACAGGCTGGGTGATAAAAAAAAAACAAGCTGGTCTCCATCTTGGTGATGAAAGGACTTGGGGAAAGAGTGCAGACATCAGAGCCCCTTGGCTGTATCTATGCCGGTGCAAACGGGGCGGTCAGTGATCCGTGCTTGGTGCAGACATGGCGATCAACACTGGCGCAGACTTGGATCAACACTGGCGCTGGCGTGGCGACTTGTGCAGACATGGCGGTCAATGATCCCCTGCTGTCTGTGGCAGCTCCTGGCACCTTTGTAATCCCTCATCTCGGTCTTCGGGCTCCTGGCCCCTTGGCATACTAAAGATGAACTTTGAAAACAATATTGAGTCCTTGCATTTTATAAATTGTCCTGTATAATTGACCTGTGCGGGGGTGGACATGGCATACTCAGTTCGATCTCAGTCAAAACCCCTGCAGTGAGTGAATGTCCAGTAATAAAAACCAAAAAAAAACAATCAAAAAAGAAACTCTGCCTGTATTGGCCTTTGAAGCTTTCTGACACAGCAAGAATGTACTTCAGAATAATAAAACTTCTCGTCACATGACCCACTATGTGAATACAATTCCTATAAAACTCATATAATGGCATCTGGATTAAAATCAGCATAAAAACACAAAGAACAAAACAAATCATATCATCCTCTCTCTGTAGCGGCTTAAACATATCATAACATTCTCCTATCACAAAATTTTCTAACAGCTTATGTTTCTTATTTGTGTGATGCAATATATATACACTCACCGGCCACTTTATTAGGTACACCTGTCCAACTGCTCGTTAACACTTAATTTCTAATCAGCCAATCACATGGCGGCAACTCAGTGCATTTAGGCATGTAGACATGGTCAAGACAATCTCCTGCAGTTCAAACCGAGCATCAGTATGGGGAAGAAAGGTGATTTGAGTGCCTTTGAACGTGGCATGGTTGTTGGTGCCAGAAGGGCTGGTCTGAGTATTTCAGAAACTGCTGATCTCCTGGGATTTTCACGCACAACCATCTCTAGGGTTTACAGAGAATGGTCCGAAAAAGAAAAAACATCCAGTGAGCAGCAGTCCTGTGGGCGGAAATGCCTTGTTGATGCCAGAGGTCAAAGGAGAATGGGCAGACTGGATCGAGCTGATAGAAAGGCAACAGTGACTCAAATAGCCACCCGTTACAACCAAGGTAGGCAGAAGAGCATCTCTGAACGCACAGTACGGCGAACTTTGAGGCAGATGGGCTACAGCAGCAGAAGACCACACCGGGTGCCTCTCCTTTCAGCTAAGAACAGGAAACTGAGGCTCCAATTTGCCCAAGCTCATCGAAATTGGACCGTAGAAGATTGGAAAAACGTTGCCTGGTCTGATGAGTCTCGATTTCTGCTGCGACATTCGGATGGTAGGGTCAGAATTTGGCGTCAACAACATGAAAGCATGGATCCATCCTGCCTTGTATCAACGGTTCAGGCTGGTGGTGGTGGTGTCATGGTGTGGGGAATATTTTCTTGGCACTCTTTGGGCCCCTTGGTACCAATTGAGCATCGTTGCAACGCCACAGCCTACCTGAGTATTGTTGCTGACCATGTCCATCCCTTTATGACCACAATGTACCCAACATCTGATGGCTACTTTCAGCAGGATAATGCGCCATGTCATAAAGCTGGAATCATCTCAGACTGGTTTCTTGAACATGACAATGAGTTCACTGTACTCAAATGGCCTCCACAGTCACCAGATCTCAATCCAATAGAGCATCTTTGGGATGTGGTGGAACGGGAGATTCGCATCATGGATGTGCAGCCGACAAATCTGCGGCAACTGTGTGATGCCATCATGTCAATATGGACCAAAATCTCTGAGGAATGCTTCCAGCACCTTGTTGAATCTATGCCACAAAGAATTGAGGCAGTTCTGAAGGCAAAAGGGGGTCCAACCCGTTACTAGCATGGTGTACCTAATAAAGTGGCCGGTGAGTGTATATATATTCACATAATTCATGATTTTCTTTCACTATTAACATATTATCTGCATTGGCCCTGTCCAGATCTAGACTGTCACAGAATAAAACCCTTCAATTCTTATCAGTCAACAGGTCAGGTTAGTCACAGTATTGTCTTAGTAAACATGTTGTGTGGTCTTATCTACCATTGCAAACAATGCCTAAGGATTCATGAATAGGGATATACAGACATACAAACATTGATCAAACAAGGACAAGACCCAATTCACACAATTGCACATTCTCCTCTCAAAATAGAAGAATTATCTCTTCATCCGCTGGAGCTCCATTCAAAAAGAAATAAAAAATAAAAACAAAAATTATCTTTTGATGACTGCACAGTCATTTTTAATCTGGTTGAAAAAAAAAAACCTTTACTAAAAAGCAATAGGGGGTAGTACTACCAAAAAGAAAACGAAAAACCCAAAAACTCAAAGTTAACTTTATATGCCCCGGGGGTTTTTGTTTAACAAGTGATATCACTGAGGTCTTTCATGAGATCTCCGATCACTAGCAATCTCTTCTTCACTCCTGCAAATAGACAGACAATTTAATCCCATCCCCCAAACAGAGCTCAGTAAGTACCACGTGGATTTTTTTCCTAAAATAAAGCACAGCAAGTCAGTGACATTATACGACAGTAACATTTCCTATATTCAGGTCATTAAAAATAAGCAACAATGTAAACCTTCCAGCTTTCCTGTAACTCAGTATTCTCATATAATGACAATGCACATGCAGAATGATAAAGTATACAATAGATGCAAATTTATATACAAACTCATACTGATATCCTTCCTTGGTCTAACAGAAACCCAGCTGACACAACTTCCCAGCTGCACTCTCTTACGAGGGGGGGGGGGGACTTCAACTTACCCATGCCCGCTGTCCTGGCAGCAAACATGGCAGAGGTGTCGGCTTTCTTCTGTCAGATATCTGCAAACCTACAACACCTTAACCCTCACACTCTCTCTGCCTCTCCTCTCTGGCAACCTACGCTCCTCACGGGAACTTCTTCTCTGCTCTTGTCTTCCTCCACACTCTGGACCTCACTGCTCCAACACCTCAGACTCTCCTCCACCTTCACTTGCCTCAAAAGCAGCCTAAAAACCCATCTGTTCTGGGACCTATAACCAGCTATAACCCCGTTGCTACTACTCCACCCCAGAAACATGTCTGCCTCTCACCTTCTGTCTCTTCCCATGGACAGGGACCTCTCTCCCTCTGTACCAGTTGTTAGTTATTAACTTGTCTCCTTTGTACTTGTTTGACCCACATTATATATACAACCCAAATATACAGCGCTCTGGAAATCTAATAATAACAATAAACACGAAGCAACTATATTTACATTTGCTAACATTGTCCTGTGTCCACAAACCTCTGCTCTATCCTTTGTCTGAGCTGAATGACAGGCAGAATTACCTTTGCTGCAACAAACTGATATCTGTAACTCTGCAGCATTCCTTGTCCTTCCTTCTGCTTACAGCTTTGTGACCACTCTTTGGCCAAAACACAGCAAGGAGCTCGCTCCCACCCCTGAATCTCAACACATTCACTAGCAATCACTGTTTTCTTAAACACAGACATGTTTTACACAGTATCTCCCTATTTTCTGGATTACTGGACGTCTCAGAATTGACTGGTAAACCTTCTGCTGTATCCTGCTCACAGCGCCATTTATGTTTTGCCAAGTTTTATAATTATATTTTACCAAGTTCGGAATACAGCTTTATAGAAGATTTAACCAGTTAATAAGGATATATAACACAGCTTTATTGTGACAATAGTTCAATAATCAATCAAGTATGATAAAATGATAACATAAAATGATTCCAGAAAATAAAAAGATAGTATTTACAGTTTATAAGAGAGAAATATAAGTATTTACAAAAGGTTATAAGCGCTTATCAAACTTCACCTGTAGAGTATTGCTTCATCAAATCTTACTTCCGCCATGAGAAACCGTAAAAGAATGGCCTAGGATTTGAGAATCTCTCAGGGAGCAAGCTTCACTGTATATGGACGTCTCCAATGATAGGAAAGAACGGTTTCTGATATACATGGATGATGTAAGGGATTTTATATGTCACTTCTACAAAATGGCGGACACAGCCTACACAGCCTAACTTCAGAGTATACAAAGGTGTTGTTTGTCTATCTTGCCCTATACAATGGAGTGACCAGTCAGTCCATTGTTGAAGTTAAATAGACAAAAGACACCACTTCACAAGAGATAAGTCAAAGCACACAGTAACCTGAACTAGGACAATGAAAACAACATCTTCTTGTGTATTCAGTCAACATACTACACAAATACATACAATAGAAAGGACACTAAATCAGATTATGTGTGTAAGTAGACTTTAGACTAAAAGAGACGAGCAAACAATGAGTCAGTCTTTAGCAGACATTGCAATTAAAAACAGAGTATACATTTGATATAAAATACAGGAATAAATTATCATTTGGCTTAATAGTCATATTTCTGACTAGCACTACACTCCTGTACTTCCTTATCCTGACCATCACCAGATCCCTGGCTAGCCTCATGCGCTCTACTCTGGGAGCTGAACTGCTGTCCTGCACCCGCCCTCGAACCACCACCGAAAGAAGACCTATACAATTGTGAAACAGTCGGGCCTTCTACATCCTACAGCGAGCAACGCTCTGTGTCTGCCTCCTCGTCCACCATCTCTGATTGGACCCACTGCCGCAGAGTGCCTAACGCTTGTACCACCAAAAATATGACCACAATGGTCATGCTGACAAGGGCATCGTCCTGAGTGACCATTTTGGTGGCCTCTTCAAAACTGCCAAGGATGGTGCAGAAACCCTTCACCTGCCTACACTCTGTATGGATCAACAACCCGAGGTCCTCAACACTGCTAGTCAGGCCATGCAACATTTCATACTGCATAATGGCATTACACTGCTACCACAAATGCTGGAGCATGTTGAGGGTGGAATTCCAGCGTGCTGCCACATTATATTTCAGATGGTTGACGAGGAGGCCCAGATGACGCTGCAACACTGACAGTAATGCCGAAGCAGGGTGCAAACGGCGTAAGTGTGAACTTAGACATGAGTAGCGCTTGAGAAATTTCTGCACAACCAAGTACATGACATGTGCTAGGCAAGGGATGTGCTTAAATCTACCGATCCTAAGGGCAGCAAGGAGATTTCTCCCATTGTCGCACACCACCTTGCCTGGCGTCGGGTTCTTAGCACCCAGCCACTGGTCAGTCTCAGTGCGCAGAGCCATCTACAACTCTTGACCTGTGTGTTGATAGTCTCCAAGACAAATTAATTTGAGAACAGCCTGGTTTCTCTTGGCACAAGATGCTCCCTATCGAGGTTGGGGATCTGGACTCCGCACCATCCCAGCAGGTGTCGGCTGAGACCCATCACCAGAGGCACTGTCTTCCACCAAACTCACCCAGTGAGCAGTCAGTGAGCTGTAACGCCCTTGACCGTGCTTACTAGTCCATATGTCTGTAATGAGATGGACTTTGGTGGAAACACATGGAAACACATGCAGCCAACATGCTGGAGATCTTTTCTGCAATGTGGCTTGGCCAGGGCAGGGATAGCTTTTATGGTGAAGAAATGCCTGCTCGGTATCTGACATTGGGGGCATGCCAGGGCCATGACGTGGCAGAACCCACCTTTGTCCACCAGGCGGAAAGGCAACATTTTTAAGGCCAATAGCCAGGAAATGCCGACATTCAGACTTTTGGGGCTGGTTGGGGTGAAAGCGTTTCTTATGCTCCTACACAGAAGGCTGGCTGCGGACTGGTCACTGTACGGCGTGCAGGTCACACTGGTGGAAGGGAAAGGTGTAGACTGTGTTTTTGGTGGTGGGAAATGGCCAACAGTATCTGGGACACATACCCAGACATAACCTCTCCTCTCAGGCAGCTACTGAGTACTCAAACCCCAGGTACTGTCACTCTACTCCCGTCCTCTGTACTCCTTAGTAAGTAGTCAAACAGTGCAAATAAATTAAAAAAAGAAACCTCAATGGGGTATCTGCATTCATAAAAAAAAAAAAATCCAAAGATTTGGTTCCTGCAGGGATTTGAACCTAGGACCCTTGTGTCTGGAGGTAAAAACTTTACCTCTGAGCTACAATGTTTTTATGCACAGCTTTTTACACAAACAGAACTTTCTATGACTACAGAGATGAAAGGCCTGGTGATGTCATCCTGCTGGGTCACATGATATGCAATTCAAACAAATCACACACGGCCCCCTTCTGAGCACACGGAGCTGAAGAGCTGGATGCAGGAGCTATGAAATGAGATCGTGACAAAACCCCTTTAAACGCTTTATATTCTTTACTGACGCGTTGAAAGTAAATCTGGCATATGACGTCAGTCGGCGACTCAGAGGCTTGATCGAAAAATACCCAGGCTTAACTAGCATTGTGGGCCCCTGGGCAGAGCTGTGAACTGGGCCCCCCCCAACCAATGCCGAATACAGATAACACATCACTTCAACTGAAAGGGGGCTGATTACCCACTACTACAAAGCTTTACATATACCCTTAGACTTTTCAGGCTCCACTATGGCACTTGCGAAATGGGCGGGAGATGATCCCAGTCTGGAGGTCTACACGCTACTTGCAGCGTTGACCAACAGTCGCAAATTCTTACCCTCAAGTAGGTACTGGGAGATGTCCCTCCAGTTGTACCACAGGGCATACATTACCCCAGTCAGGGGATACCGCATGGGCATTTTTGAGAGCAACAGATGCTTCCGATGTGGCGTTCAGGAAGCGGATATCTTCCACTGCTTGTGGAGCTGCCCGGTGATCCAAAATTTTTGGGACCGAGTGATGACATTTACAAGGACGCACTTGATTAACTATGTCCCAAACAACCCTCTATGGGCCATATTCGGCCATGTAGATACCCAGATGACCCCATGTGAACAGGGAAGCAGGAAATTATTATATATGATCTCAGCGGCGGGCATCAAAACCATCTTGAACACATGGATACATGAGTCAGCGCCTCCTTTTAAGATGTTCTTGGAGAAATTATCTTACATACTGAAAATGGATTGGGTGGAGGCCTCAGGTAAGAAGGAGACCCATGTCCAAAAATTTTTTCAAGTTTGGGGCAGTTTTATCCCTCTGCTCCCACAGAGAATACGAGAAGCCATCAAAGAATGCTTTAGCTTTACCACATGGTTCCAAGAGCAGATATTGATTGGCGAGGCTCCAATATAAGGGACTCAGAGATTTGGTATGTCCAGAGGATGGGAATCATGGATTAGCATCTACAATATTGCTTGGCGACCAAGGTGCCGGCCCTGCAGAATAGGATAAAATTTAGGTACCAGATGAGGGGAGCCGCATAGATTCACCATACTATCAAAACAGGGGTTGGGGTTTGGGTCCGGAGAATGGAGCACTTGTTGGTATGTGTTTTTGTTTTGTCTGAGCCTAATGTTGTATACAGTCTTCTTGCCCCCGTGACTTGTGTTTTTTTTTTCTGTCATTCAAAGAGCCTAGCGATATAGCTGAGGCTAGAACTGACAGCTTAAAAATATAGGGAAAGTAAAAGACCTTTAAGTCCAATGCACCTGATTGTCACCTATAACCAGATGATTACTGTGATGATATTAGCCCGATAGACTATGATCATTTATCCGTGGGCAAAGATATGAGACCGCGAAATGGAGGCTCGGACAAGTTTTAATGTGTTCAGGTTTTCTTTAAATTTTGCATATAATGAAAATTGGTAGTGTGGAGTATGCAAGTTGTAATATATCCAAATGTTGAACATATTGATGACAATTTGCTAAATGTACCTCATAACTTGTAACTTTATTATACTTTGTACTACCTAATAAAGACATTTTAAAGATAACACATCACTTATACCAAAAAGTAAACACCATAAAAACAAAAACACAGCAAACATGGTGCAAGTACGTTTTTTTCACATTTCACCCCCTTACAAAAATTTTTTCAGATTCCCAGTACAGTACATGATGTGTTCATGGCACCATTAAAACGAACATCTTGACCCACAAAAAACAAGTCCTCATGTGTCTATGTATATAAAAATAAAAAACACTCTTTTTATGCAGAATTGACATACCACAACTAGGGTCATAAAGGCTGCTTTAGGCATTGAGCTTGAAAACGCCACTCAACTAAAGAGATTCACACAACGTATTAAGCAATGTGATACACAGGGCCAGCAGATATTACGTACACTGGATTGGCTTAGATACTCAGGGCCATCAGATGGTGTACACTGGATTGGCTTAGATACGCAGAGACAGCAGATGGCGTACACTGGATTGGCTTAGATACGCAGGGCCAGCAGATGGTGTACAATGGATTGGCTTAGATATGCAGGGACAGCAGATGGTGTACACAGGATTGGCTTAGATATGCAGGGACAGCAGATGGCGTACACAGGATAGGCTTAGATACACAGGGCCAGCAGATGACGTAATCTGGATTGGCTTAGATACGCAGGGCCAGCAGATGGCGTACACTGGATTGGCTTAGATACGCAGGGCCAGCAGATGGTGTACAATGGGATGACTTAGATACGAAGGGACAGCAGATGGCGTACACTGGATTGACTTAGATACGCAGGGACAGCAGATGGCATACACTGGATTGGCTTAGATACGCAGGGACAGCAGATGGCGTACAATGGATTGGCTTAGATATGCAGGGAAAGCAAATGGCGTACAATGGATTGGCTTAGATACGCAGGTACAGCAGATGGCGTACAATGGATTGGCTTAGATATGCAGGGACAGCAGATTGCGTACACTGGATTGGCTTAGATACGCAGGTACAGCAGATGGCGTACAATGGATTGGCTTAGATACGCAGGGACTGCAGATGGCGTACACTGGATTGGCTTAGATACGCAGGGACAGCAGATGGCGTACACTGGATTGGCTTAGATATGCAGGGACAGCAGATGGCGTACAATGGATTGGCTTAGATACGCAGGGACAGCAGATGGCGTACACTAGATTGGCTTAGCTACGCAGGGACAGCAAATGGTGTACACTGGATAGGCTTAGATACGCAGGGACAGCAAATGGCGTACACTGGATTGGCTTAGATTTGCAGGGACAGCAAATGGCCTACACTGGATTGGCTTATATACTCAGGGAAATCAGATGGCGTACACTGGATTGGCTTTGATATGCAGGGACAGTAGATGGCATACACCTCCCCCCAACTCCTAACACCCCCCTCACTTCTAACACCACACACCTCCCCCCTCACTTCTAACACCACACACCTCACCCCACACTCCTAACACCACACACCTCCCCACCACCCCGAACACCTCTCCCCTCCACCCCTAACACCTCCCCCCACCCTCAATCACCCACTGGTCCTGAAGTCCAGGAAGCAGGGGGCCGGGCAGTCTTCAGCTCCTTCTTCAGCTGCCGATGGTATTAGAGTACAGGGAGGGGCAGTGATTGGAAAATGAAATGGTAGCCAGCTTCCTCTGAGACTTCAGGCAGAATGTAGTTAAAAAATCCAACTTTATTGCAAATGGATAAAATCACAAGTGATGGTTAGAATGAAAAGTGCTGCACAGCCATAACTTAGTGCAACATGATGTTACACTGACCAATAGACTGACGCGTTTCGGAACATACTGTCCTTAGTCGTAGTCTAACAAACAAACAATAGAACCTCCTATTTAAAGAAAGTTACAGGGTCACATGACTGGGAGTCGAGGAAAACCACTCCCATCAGCTCCCTTTATGTTCCATACAAGTAAACATTCCAAAATAAGAAAATTTTGTTAATATACATAAAAAACATCAATGCACTTCAACAAATTTCCTACATGGATATAAAAGTGATACAGTGATCTGGCTAATAGTGATACGTTATGTCCTGTACGATATTGAGTCCCGCCGGACTTCTAGTACCTAATTTAAATATCCACAGGGATTCCCTGTTCAACAACCTGCGGTGCCCGTCTCCACCTCTAGGTGGAAGCAAAACCTTCTCTATGGCGCAGAAACTGAA
The DNA here is from genome assembly GCA_025379985.1 of Phyllomedusa bahiana. Taxonomy (NCBI): domain Eukaryota; kingdom Metazoa; phylum Chordata; class Amphibia; order Anura; family Hylidae; genus Phyllomedusa; species Phyllomedusa bahiana. The sequence continues at coordinate 122,340 of JAODAL010003116.1, forward strand.
TGAAGTGAGATCTCCTCCGTGTTTTTTTTTTTTAAAATGCTTTGAAACACTTGAGCACTTAAAGCACCACTATAACGTTTTATGGCCGCAAAGCCAGAAACGTCCAGGTACAGGGGATCCTCAGGGCCCACCGCAGGCAGAGATGGTAATACTCGCGGTGGGTAGCCGAAGTGCAGGGCACAGGTGACGGATAAACGGATGCTGTAGCTGTAAAACAGATGCACAGTCCCAGGGAGATAAGATTAGACAGGGTGCCGGATATCAGCAGGTATAAGCTGACTGGTGCAGCAACAGGAGTTCAGCAGGTAAGATGTCAGGAACCAGCAGATAACCAGGTGCGCTGGACACCGCAGGGTAAAGCAGACGTTAAGCAGAAGCTTCAGCAGACTCTCTGGAAACCAGGGGGTTAACACAGCAGCAGCTTCAGCAGCAGAGGTCTAGCTCTATGGAACAACACCAACAAACTGACCCAGAGTCCAGGGAGGAAGTTCCTTAAGAAGGCAAGGGTCACAGGTCACAGACAGGAAGCAGGAGCATTGTGTGTATAAAAGTCCGCAGGCTTGCGCGCGCGCGCCCTATGGGGTGCGCACACACGCTGGGGAAGCCACAGAGGACGGACACGCGTGGAAGCAGGACCAGGTGAGTAATGCTGAGCAGCAGGAGCAGGTGCAGAGCAAACTGACACTACCGCTGTAAGCCCCGCACAGGGAGCCACAGCGGACCCAGACACAGGGGCACGGACATGACCGCGGTACAAGGCACGGGCTGCGGCGCGATCCATGACAACCCTGTTCAAATAGCATCTGAGAGGTGCCGTCTAATTCTGACTTTTAACTGACCTGTGGTACAACCCACGTACTGGACACGGCAAGTATTACATGATATGAGATACACCACGTACTTGCTGTTACAGTTTATGTAGGTGTTAATTTTATAGCTGTTGTTATTGGAAAAAGAGACAAATGTTTTTGTTTTTGATACATATTTACATTGGGTGTGTCCACACCCATAAAAACCTGTGACAGATAACCAATTTTCTTTTGAAGACATGGTCATAGAGAAAAGATAAGGTGAGGGCAAAGACCCCACCGTTGGAGCTTTTTTTTGAAACAAAACGAATGTTGTTCTGTAGTAGATTTTGCATATATGGATTAATGTACAGTAATGGCAGATGTTTTTTGATAATTTTTATAATATCTTGATACTGTTGGCTGTAGGTGGTGGAGAACGTTATGTATTCTTTATTTTCTCTTTTTCTAGGGTTATCTTGCAATAGAGATTCTCTTTCTATAGTTTTAATTTTTCTTTGAGCCCTAGTTATGGTTCTACAGAAATAAGCCCGTTGTGACAATTTTTGACTTATGTTTTTCTCCGCATTTTCATAGTCTGATGTCATTGAGCAACATCTCTTAGTTCTGATTAGTTCCCCATATGGTATATTATCAATGACATGATGGGGATGGCATGACTCTTTTCTCAGCAGAGAATTTCGTGCAGTAAGTTTGGTAGGGGGATTCTCTGATTTTTTCATCTGCAAAACCCATTAATGTTACATCCAAAAAAATGGATCACTTGTTTATTTGTTTGGAAAGTAAAATCCAAATTCATGGAATTTGTACCCATATAGCGGACAAATTCTGAAGCCTGTAAATCCGTCCCCCGCACACCATCAGAAGGTCATCAATGAACCTTCCATACCAGGTGATGTGGGGGAAGAAGGGGCAACTGTCCAAGAAGAGGTGCCTTTCCTCCCAGACCGACATAAAAATGCCGGCCAGGGAGGGGGAGGATGAGAACCTTGCTTCCATAGCTGCACCTCTCTTTTGTAGAAAAAATTGTGAATCAAACATGAAGTAATTATGGGACAATAGGTACTCTACAACCAGGACTACATAGCCTTGTTTTTCTGCAGAAAAACCACTGAACTTATCCAAATGATAAGCCAAGCAAGACAACGTGACGTCATGGGGCATACACGAGTATAGCCCAACAACATCACATGAAAGCCAGCTGTATGTTTCTCTCCAAGTTATTCGTTCAATACTGTTAATAAGATGTTTTGTGTAGCAAGGGTACCCTGGCAAACCTACCACTAAGGGTTGTAGGATGGCATCTACCCACTGGCCTAGATGTTCATGTAATGAGCCAATACCTGCTACAATCGGTCGCAATGGGGGGAGGGAAAATGCCCTTGTGTACTTTTGGAAGAGAATGAAACACTGGCACTATCGGATGTTCAACAAAAAGCCTGTCCGCAGTTTCCTGAGAAAAAAATTCCTAACGTTACACCTCTTTGTAATAGACCTTTCAGGAGTACTTTAAATTCCTTTGTAGGATCTCTTTGTAATGCACAATAGGTATCCTGGTTCTGTAGCATCTTTAAATTTTCCCTACGATAAAGTTCCTTATCTAGAACTATTATAGACCCCCCTTATCTGCTGCTCTCACCACCAGCTCTTTATTATTTCTGAGTTGCAATAAGGCTTTGTGTTTTTCTAATGAAATATTTATTTTGGGTTTTTGTCAAATCTCTTACAGGGAGGGGCAGCCCTGCTCTTCTGTGTCCCCAGCAGTTGTCTGCTCTTCAGTGGCGCAAACTGGGCGGGCAGGGCTGTATGCAGGAGCTCAGAGGATTGCTCCTGCTTTATTTCAGCTCCGTGCTGCCCTGCAAGCACTGAGCGATGTAAAGCGCAGGCAGGGCACATGAATAGCAGGGAGCCGGGCAGTCGTCAGCTGCCATTAGTATGACATGCAGGGAGGGGCAGCGCTGCTCTTCTGTGTCCCCCGAAGTCTTTGGCTCTTCAGTGGCGCGCACTGAAGAGACGGAGGGGCAGGGCTGTATGCAGGAGCTCAGAGGATCGCTCCTGCTTTACTTCAGCTCCGTGCTGCCCCGCCTGCGCTGTGAGGAGTAAAGTGCAGGCAGGGCACAGGAATAGCAGGGGCCGCATCAGGAATCGCTATAGCCTGGCCCCTGCTCTGACTGCCACGCATGTCACTGCGTGTGTTCACTGCCGTCTCTTCCATTGTGCGGGGTAGACAGCTGCCGGAGAGGGCCCCCTGAGCTCGTGGGGCCCCCATGCAACCGCCTACCTTGCCCAATGGAAGAGACGGCCCTGGGCTTCACAGGTCCTGGACCTCTTCGACTGTAAAATCCTAGTACCGGTGTTCCCGCTGCCACCACTGACCACAGCTGGCGGAGTAATATCAGCAGACTTGTGCGACTGCCCTCTCCATTTGTGAGGCCGGACCCGCACTGACACTACCCCATCTTCCTCCTTCTCCTCTGGTGATGCGCTCACCAACTGCTGCTCAAAAGACCACGTTGGATCCGCAATGTCATCATCATCACAGGTGACTTCCACTCCTCACAGTTTACATTCTCAACCTGCGGGCTAGAAGCCACAGGCACTGCAAGACATTGCTGACCACTCAGTATTTCTGGCGATGGACCAGCTTCCTTCTCCTCCTCTGAGGGCATCCGCAATTGGGCGTCAGAGCAGACAAAATCATCCTCTTTGGCCTCTTGATATTTTGAAATGCCTTCTGACCCCAAGCGCATTGTGTGGTCAAAGAGCTCTTCAGAATATGGATTATCTGGAGTGCTCTGTATAATGGGTTGGACTGATGATGATGTTGACATTTGTGGCCATGACTGAGAAGAAAAGGAGGTAAAACTGTTGGATGCAGAGTGTGTTAACCATTGAAGAACAGACTGGCGACACTCTTCAGTACTGAGATTCACAAGCGATGACAGGCCTGCGACTGACGATGTGTTCGCTTGTGTGTTGTCCGGAGCACTGGAAGGAGTACCTTGTCTCGTACCTCTGGCTCCACATCCTACTCCCCTCCTTGCTCGCTTACCACCTCTAGTTCTCTCCATGTTCAAAAGCTGAATATTAAAAATCTAAAGATTTGGTAATGGTCTGTTATGCAAGAACTCTACCCCCAACAGTGGAAAAATTAACTTTTTTTACAATCACAATAATTTGCAGCAAGCAAACAGTATTTAAAATAGATTTGTTCTATGGGAGATTTGGTAACGGTCTCTTATGCAAGAACTCTAACCCCAAAACTGCACAACTGAACCTTTGGGAACTCAATAATATTTTCACAAAGCAACCACTATTTGAAATAGATTTCTTTATATTGGAGATTAGGTAATGGTGTCTTATGCAATAGCTGTATCTCCAAAACTGCAAAAATGAACTTTTCATCAATCAGAATAAGGATGGTAAAGATGCAGCCAGCAATACAAAACTCCCTATCTATTGCTGTCTATGATTCCCTAAGCTTGCTGTACCCCCCACTTAATCTAAATAGCAGCTTTTCCTGTCTAAAATCGTTGAGAAATCATGTGTCTGCATGCATGCACGCAGAGAGCGGTGTGTACAGTACAGAGAGTGAACTGGAGATGGTGTTCACAAGGGAATACAGTGAAATACATGTAACAGGGTCATGTGATTTCTGCAGCTAATGAGATCCCTACACCCTCAGCGATAACGTTTATGACACTTCTATATGCTCTGCACTGACTCTGGATGGCTGCCAAAACTGCAGGAAGCAGCTAAAAGTGAAACTAAAAATGGCGTGTCAGACGTGAATTTTACTTGAATGAACCGTAAAAACCTTGGTTCGATTCGTGTTCTAAAAAAATCGAGAAGTTTGACTCAAACTTTTCCTGACCATTCGATCAACAAGATCCATGACTACTACTGAACCACCGCTACCGGCCATTTTATAGTTACACTATTAAGATTTTTAGTTGACATAAAGCTGTTTTTTGAATAAAAGTTAAATTCTGATATTTTTGGGGAACAGTGATATTATTAAGAGATCTAAGGTCTCGTTCCACCAGTAGCTGAAATCTGTCCATAAAAGGTTTCCTGGACTGCAAAAGATAAACATAGGGGTTGAAGTAACAAAATGTTGATTAACCATAGAAGCGTCATCTGAGGATCTTGTAGAGTCTATATGGATATTTATCCCATGAGATTAAGTCCTTTATATTTGCTGTGGACTCTAAAATTACCCAAAAAGTATCACGTATGGACCCCTCGTCCCAAAAATGTCGTTTTAAGGTGAGAACACGTCTAAATTTGACTTCTTCAGGGTAGAAAAAGGTCAAAGATTTTCTCCACGGAAAAATTAAGTCCCAGTGAAAGAACTTCGATATGTGCTGCAGTTAAGTCTATTGAAGACAAATTGGAAACGTCTTTTTGCTGAGAATTAAATGTTGAGGGTTTTCATACTCTGCAAACTAGAAAAGGTCCTCCGGCTCCATATATAAAAACATATCTTCTTTATTAAATTACTTTAAAATAGCATATCAGCCAAAGTCATGAAAGCCGTTTTGGGTATGACAACCCTTATTCATGGCGTGCATACACATAATGCAAACAACCCCTTTATATACAAAAGACAAAAAACGTATGTTTCAACCTGATCATGTGATTGGAACAGATATCTCTAATTTTCTTTGTTAGGGGTGGAGACATTAAACAGCTTTTACTCAAACGTGAAACTTACTGGATTTTTAAACTGAATATACGGATGCCTAATGGTTTGAACTATAAGAACGATTTGTTGTATCATTACTGATGTTATATTATGTTATTCAGCAACAATGTTTTAAACTTCACTTTTGTCATTTTAAACATGTGATCGGGATTTCTGTTCACATGATCAAGTTGAAACATCCGTTTTTTTGTCTTTTGTATTGTGTAAAGTATTGTGTCTTGGGTAAAGTAATTTAATAAAGAAGATACGTTTTTATATATGGAGCCGGAGGACTTTTCTAGTTTGCATGTTGTAAGCGTTCACTCGTGTTCGGCCGCCATCTTGACCCGGCCTGGGGGACACTTTTGCTCTGGGATCGCCGCTTTGGTAAACGGAACAGCAGGTTGACACAGGTCTTTCATTACATCTGGCCTCCGCCAGCTTTATTCTTCAACACAGCAAAAACATATACAGCAAACAAAATAAATCCTAGGCCATCCAGCCACTAACTAAACGTACAGAGAGTCCCTCTCTAGCAGTGGTCTGGGCACTACTACCCAGCCCCACAAACATGTACTCACACTGAACAGGATAGCCCTTGGGCCTGGCTTCTCTCAAGCCTAGGGGGGGAAGAATTCAGGATACTCTCCTGGACAAAGGCCTGCACATGTCCTCCACTGACTATGAGCCACACTCCCCCTTTGGTATACTGAAGGCCAGGCTATTTAACAGACCTTCAGCTGAGCCACTCTCCTAATTACCACCTGAGTAATTAACTCCTGGTTATCCTTGCCAGATTGCTGACCTTCCTCACTGACAGGCAGCAACTTGGTGACCCATACCTTGGAACTCAGCTGCTGCAGAACCTCTAGTGGCGGAGAAACGCGATCTTCTAAGGTCGCATCGCCACATACCCCTCCCCTTTGATAAAGGCCGTAGGCCTTTTCACCTTGCATAAACCTTCCTCCAGGGTCAAAGCACCTATTCTGGGGTATCCATCCTTGTAAGACACTCAGCCGCTGGTTTACTTTGAGGGACGCGGTACTTTCCACAGAAAGAATACAGGAGTCATCCACCAACCTCCTACTTATCCTCTTTTCTCCGCTACTTGTGACCTGTAGCTCATCCCCGTTAACACCTATGTTGTAACCTGTTGCTAAGGAAAACGCCTCCCTAACCAAGATTATGCTATCCTCTTGTTCCTGAGCATTGGCTGATCTATCACTACTGGTTCTCTCTGAACTTCTACCTGTTGCCCAGGGTAACCTCTCTCCTACATCCTCAGATGCTAAGACCAGGGAGTCCATACCCTGATCTACCGCAGGTTCTCAGCACTCACTCAGGCTATATTGGGCAACCTCCAGGTCACAATCCTTTCCTTTTCCCAACCCAATAGAGCTGAAGCTTGTCTTTGCACTAACATACAACTCAGTGACTATCCTAGGAGTATCTCTACCACTGACCACTGGTAGCAGCATTTTCCTACCATCTGTCTGACTGTTTTCTACTAAAGACCCATCAGGGCACTCACCATAATCCTGAAAAATTCCCATACACTTTTCCTCACTGATTACCTTCATGTCTTGTAGTTCTGAGTCTGCAGGACCACCCTGGGGCCTAGACTTCTCTCCACTACAAGACCCTTGGTCCTCCCCTACCATCACATGGGGACTGCCACCAACCCCATGTATTTGACCCATGTTCCCTATCTCAGCAGGTGCACTTTCCTCTGACGCGGGCCTATAGTACCCCTGCTCTGTAACTTTAGAGACCCCGCTGCATTGCATCTCATAGACCTGAGGTGCAGCCTCTGTCCCAAAACTAAACTCAGTTACGCTGGGTTTGAGACCCTCAGGCTGGGAGGACAGAATCCCTTTCCTAGGACCTGATTCAAACCTGTCTGCACTGATCATCTCCACAGCAGTGTCTTGACCTTCTCCTTGCTGTGGGATATCCACCTGCTCCTTCCCATAGGGAACCTGGTCTCCCTTACTGCCTACCTCAATCTTCACTGCATTATCTGTCATCTCACAACTATCTGTTACTTCTCTCGTTTTCCTCTGTACCTCACTAGTGCTTGAGCACATACTTCCCTCTGCTGTGTCAAGCAGCTCCCAATGGGGAGGTTCTTCCTCAACATCTCCTGTACCCGTTACCATAGGAGAACTCTCAGTGTCTGTCAGAACCTCTCCTGCACCTGGCATGCTATAAGGCTCCTCTGGTACCTTAGAGTCAACCCTGGACTCTTGTACATGGTTCACACCCTTCTCCATCTCAGAGTCTGCTATGTCTAAGGTGCTGCTTGGGGATACGTTTACCACCTGGACCCCAATTACTTCACACCTACTAGCAGGGCAACCATATTCACTCTCTAGCCTTACCCTGACCTGCACCAGGCTGGCAGTGTAGATCTGGCAATATATATACCTCGTCTAGAGCCCTAGTAGCAGAAGGCACTTGTTTGCTACTAGAGACCACATGCGTTTCATAAGAAACTACAACACATTTTTCTTCATGGCTATCACTTCCAGGACTCATAACTTCTGCACTTCACTCAGACCCACTATCCTCTAAAGGGAATGAACTAGCCTCTTCCTCTGCTATAGCTGCTAGTTCACACTGGGCACTATCCTGAGCTGTACTGAGGTCTGCGCTATGGACACAAACCACCGGACCTACATTACCTGCACTACTGGTGCTGTTGTCCACCACTACCACTGGGGACGCCTCTGCAACTTGCACTTTACACTCACGGTCACACAGTGCGCTCTGGTCAGTGGTAGACCCATTGACCATCTGGAACCCAGGCGCTTCACTTACAACTGCGGGGCATTCATACTTATGACTTTCCCCCATCTGAGGAGCATTGGATACCTTGTTGCTACTGGCAACTACCTTAGCTCCCCTGGACATGATCGTGTTAACCCCTTTTCTCCTGGTTATCTCTCACAGGACACACATCCTCTCCAGTACTCCTAGCGCTGTTAACCCCAACCTCTAGGGGCGTATCTGAGCTAGTTTGCTCCACTGCTGGAGCTATCATTCTTAAAGAAGCTAGTTCACTCTTTATACTAACTTCATTATTGTCCAGGGACACCTTTCCCTGGGCACTTCTCTCATTAGCTCTGCCAAACTGACTTACTGCAGTCATGTGCGGGGATGTATCCTTCACCTCCCCCACAGGTGCAGCAGACGTCTGACTGCTACTGGCACCCCCCTGTTCAGACAGAGCATTTTTCACAAAAATAACTTTTTCAATAGAGGACTCAGCATGTAATACATTGAGACCATCAGACTTGACCAGTCCCACTCCAACAGTCCTGCAATTGCTTCCTGGAGTCTTCTGGCCTGATGGCACCTCTGGACCTCCGGCCAAGTCCTCAAACAATTCATGTGTACATTTAACATTGTCACTTGATGTGTTATTAATAACAGGAACAGTCTTACCCCATTCCAGTTGGGTCTCCACACTTTGGACAATGTCCCTGGACCTTCTGGACACATCTTGGTGACAGTCATCAGTCAGAGGTGGGATTTCACCCACCTGGAACTCCCGGATCTGGGGCTGTGACTCCTCTGGCTCCCTGATGAGAAAACAGTCAACAACACCTCCTGCTGCTGTGGGACTCCTCCAGCTGGACTCCCTCTTCTGCATGGTGGCAGCGGTTCCCTTTGGATGAAGTTGGTTGCCCTTGGAAACAGCAGCATGCAGGTCACTTAGGGACTCCATTTTATCTGGGCGTACATTTATCACAACCTGATTGTCATTTAGACAGCTAATCAGTGAGGAGTCACCCCCCTGTTCTTAGGGGCTTTAACAAAGGACATTTCTGGCTCTTCACTTTCAGGCAGTGGCACAACCAACTCCGGGTTGGGAAATGACCAGAAGAGGGGATCCCCTTCAGTTATTCCCTCGGCTTCCTCCCACAACTGACAGAACTGCCACCATATGTAAGCGTTCACTCGTGTTCGGCCGCCATCTTGGCCCGGCCTGGCGGACACTTTCGCTCTGGGATCACCACTTTGGTAAACGGAACAGCAGGTCGACACAGGTCTCTCATTAAATCTGGCCTCCGCCAGCTTTATTCTTCAACACAGCAAAAACATATACAGCAAACAAAATAAATCCTAGGCCGTCCAGCCACTAACTAAATGTACAGAGAGCCCCTTTCTACCAGTGGTCTGCGTCTACTACCCAGCCCCACACACATGTACTCACACTGTACAGGATAGCCCTTCGGCCTGGCTTCTCTCAAGCCTAGGGGGGGAAGAATTCAGGATACTCTCCTGGACAAAGGCCTGCACATGTCCTCCACTGACTGTGAGCCACACTCCCCCTTTGGTATACTGAAGAACAGGCTATTTAACAGACCTTCAGCTGAGCCACTCTCCTAATTACCACCTGAGTAATTAACTCCTGGTTACCCTTGCCAGATTGATGACCTTCATCACTGACAGGCAGCAACTTGGTAATCCAGACCTTGGAACTCAGCTGCTGCAGAACCTCTAGTGGCGGAGAAATGCGATCTTCTAAGGTCGCACCGCCACAATGTATACACAGCCCAAAGAATCCATGGGCTTTCTCCAGGCTTCTACTTTTGGGCACACACCATGAAATAATTGCTTGAGGATTGAGAGGATACTGCTTCTTTACCTGTGGAGTGGAGATCTCTTTGCATTGCATTTTTACATTGTCGGTTTTCATACTCTGTACTTTATATGTCTTTTCCTCCTTCTGCACCTTCTGCCCCAAAAATGTTTGATGGTTTTACATTTTTATAATATATATGGCTGCTCGTTGAGGTCGGGACAGAATCCTCAGATATGTCTGTGTTGTTGTCCGAGCAGTCAGAGTCCAATGACCTGAAGATCACGCTGTTGGGGTTCTTTCTCTGACTTCGGGGGATCCCTAGGTGCTCATTCATACACCTGATCATGGGAATAATCAAAGGTGTCACACTGGAATTTATGTTTCTTAAAGGCCATAATGGACTAGTTTTACTACATTGCCTACAGGGGGAGCTTCAGTTCATTGGACTCATTCATCAGTAATTAGCAATCAAATGTTTGTGTGATAGTTGTTTTAATATATGTAGGTATATGATGAGGCATGTCATTTGGTAGACTTTATGCTATGATTAAGAGCACCAGGGGTGCTCGAAACGCGTGGTTTCCTTGTAGTAGAGGTTATTTTAATTTGATTACTATTTTTACAAATGGTCTGAACTGGGGCATTACATTTTTGTTTTTAAATCACAATTCTTGAATAAACTGTAAAGTAATTTTAGACAAACATTTCTTTCTTGTGTATTTATATTTGGTTATTTTTTTCTATTTGTTTAATAAAGTTTGTTTATTTAGTGCTAATTACCTCACAGGTTATGCAGATCTACATGAATTGATTAATTGCTAGGGCTTTAATATAATGTGAACAATTTAAAAAAAAAAAAAAAAGGCGCACTATATTTATTATACATATTTTTTAGCAATGTCAAAGAGTTACATGTTGGCAATATATCACATATGTCAATTATTACATTTTCTTCCTTAGACTTACAGTAACCCCCACACATAATGCGCTCAAGTTCTGTACATTGTTATAGAACTTACACACTGTTATTGGTAGTTAATATCTGTGATCAATCTCAGGTGTTGGAACATCAAAGGTTTGCTTTAATAATTAAACATTCTCCACATTCTGGGCAACTTCTCTCAACAAACTTTACATTTTCTTAGTTAACGTCACACATTCTGTTCTCTCATGTTTAACCAGACTTCCTTTCTCTGTAAAACATTTCCCACATTCAGAACATGAAAAGGGCTTATCTCCTGTGTGAATTATCTTGTGTCTTACTAAATGGTATTTGCCTGTAAAGCATTTCCCACATTCAGAACATGAATAAGGCTTCTCTCCTCTGTGAATTCTCTCATGTTTAACTAGACTTCCTTTATCCGTAAAAGATTTCCCACATTCAGAACATGAAAAATGTTTCTCTCCTGTGTGAATTCTCTCATGTGTAACAAGATTTGATTTAACTGTAAAAGATTTCCCACATTTTGAACATGAAAAGGGCTTCACTCCTGTGTGAATTATCTTGTGTCTTACTAAATGGTATTTGCCTGTAAAGCATTTCCCACATTCAGAACATGAATAAGGCTTCTCTCCTGTGTGAATTCTTTCATGTTTAACCAGACTTCCTTTCTCTGTAAAACATTTCCCACATTCAGAACATGAAAAAAGTTTCTCTCCTCTGTGAATTCTCTCATGTGTAACCAGACTTCCTTTATCCGTAAAAGATTTCCCACATTCAGAACATGAATAAGGCTTCTCTCCTGTGTGAGTTCTCTTGTGTGTTACTAGATGTGATTTGTTGGTAAAGCATTTCCCACATTCAGAACATGAAAAAGGCTTCTCTCCTGTGTGAATTCTCTCATGTTTAACCAGATGTCCTTTCTCTGTAAAAGATTTCCCACATTCAGAACATGAAAAAGGCTTCTCCCCTGTGTGAATTCTCTCATGTTTAACAAGATCTGCTTTCTCTGTAAAAGATTTCCCACATTCTGAGCATGAAAAAGGCTTCTCTCCTGTATGAATTCTCTCATGTGTAACAAGATTTGATTTATTTGTAAAAGATTTTCCACATTCAGAACATGAAAAACACTTCTCTCCTCTGTGAATTCGCTCATGTATAACAAGACTTGATTTATAAGTAAAAGATTTCCCACATTCTGAACATGAAAAAGGCTTCTCTCCTGTGTGAATTCTCTTGTGCATAACTAGATGTGATTTAAGTGTAAACAATTTCCCACATTCTGAACACGAAAAAGGCTTCTCTCCTGTATGAATTCTCTCATGTGTAACAAGATTTGATTTCTGTTTAAAAGACGTCCCACATTCTGAACATGAAAAAGGCTTCTCTCCTGTGTGAATTCTCTTGTGCGTAACAAGAGTTGATTTATGTGCAAAAAGTTTCCCACATTCTGAGCATGAAAACGGCCTCTTTCCTGTGTGAATTCTCTCATGTGTAACCTGATGTAATTTGTTTGTAAATTGTTTTCTACATATTGAACATGAACATGGCTTCTCTCCTACGTGATTTTTCTCATGTTCAACAAGGTCTGATTTATGGGTAAATCATTTTCCACATTATAAACACAAATATGGCTTCTCCATGTGAATTCTTCTGTGAGTAAGAAGACTTGAGCGTCTTGTAAACAATTCACCAAATTGACCACATGAAAGCCTTTTTCCTTTTTCAGTGGGGCGATTATTGTACAGGTCTGTACTGTGTTGTGCCGGATGTACATTATGGGTATTGTGGTTTTCTCCTGAAGAGTGCTGCATGATATCTTCTACTTTATAATTTAGTGAGGACATGCAGTTTCTTTCAGAGATTTTATAGAAGTTTTCTGTTAAAATGAAAAAAGTTCTTAATTTTTTTTTTATTCAAACCACAAAAGAGAAACATTTCACACATTTCTTTTAGACTGGGAAAATTCAAGCAGTTTGTATTGTTATTTTTGGCAAAGCCAAAGATGGATCGAGTAGGACCACTTATTATAACCACTTCCAAAGTCACGTAGCTCAATCAGGAATTCCCATCATTGCTGTTATGACTATAAGGGGCGATTTATGAGGGTTGCAGAAAGGGTTGATTATTGGCTTTCACATTTTGTGATCTGTTGGTGGCTACTGTAGTGAAAGTGAATTGAGAGTGGTCAAAGTCCCTGCACCTCTGCTAACCCTACTGTATTAGGGGCCCCGGAGCAGACGAATGTCACTGCACCTCTGCTAACCCTACTGTGTAAGGGGCCCCGGAGCAGATGAATGTCACTGCACCTCTGCTAACCCTACTGTGTATGGGGCTCAGGCGCAGACAAATGTCACTGCACCTATGCTAACCCCTACTGTGTATGGGCACCGGAGCAGATGGATATCACTGTACTTCTGCTAACCCTACTGTGTTTGGTGCCCTGGAGCAGACAGATGTCACTACAACTCTGGTAACCCTACCATGTATGGGGCCACAGTGCAGACGGATGTCACTGCACATCTGCAAACCCTAGTGTGTATGGGGCCCCGGAGCAGATGGATGTCACTGCACCTATGCTAACCCCTACTGTGTATGGGGCCCAGAAGCAGATGGATATCGCTGTACTTCTGCTAACCCTACTGTGTATGGTGCACTGGAGCAGACGTTTGGTCACTCAACTCTGGTAACCCTACCATGTATGGGGCCACAGTGCAGACGGATGTCACTGCACATCTGCAAACCCTAGTGTGTATGGGGCCCCGGAGCAGATGGATGTCACTGCACCTCTGCTAACCCTATTGTGCATGGGGGTTCCGGAGCAGACGGATATCTGTGCACCTCTGCTAACCCTACTGTGTATAGGGTTCCAGAGCAGATGGATGTCAATGCACCTCCACTAACAAAGCTGCATTAGCAGAAAAGCTTCTGATTTCCTGGCAGTATCGGAATTGGATTCTGCTGAAGGACAAAGGGTTGTTTTCTTCAATGAGTCATACTTTCTGCTTCATGTAGCGGATGGACATTGGCGTGTCAGAGAATAAATACCCTGCAACCATTGCTGGAAGATCACAAGCTGATGGTGGCAGCATCATAGTCTCAAAATGTATTTCGGGCATTCTCGGGGCCACTCATCCATATAGAAGGTATCCTCACCCAATTTGGGTAATATCCAGCCATGCACATGCTGGAAACCCATACATGCTGATTGTCTCCCCTGGGGTGGATAGGATCTTCCAACAAGACAATGAGACATGTCACATAGTTAGAAATGTCCAACATTGGTTGAAGGAGCTTTACCAAGGTTTCCAAGTGCTACCCAGGGACCTAATTCCTGAGATTCCAATTGAGCCTGTGTGAGGGCACCTGGATGGTGCTGCTCACTCTATGGCCCCTCCAGCAGCTGTGTGATGCAGTCGGCTCCAGATCCCTGTGACAACCTACCAGGACCTTATGGAGTCATTCTCCGCCTGTCTCTCTGCTGTCTGTGCTGCACACAACGGGCTCGCTGGAGATAATGATGGGACTTCACTGTGTGTATTTCTCATTACTTTCATTCCTTACAGTGAGAACCTGCCTGTGTGACTGCAGCCTTATAAATCCTTGTATAACGCTGTTTACGTATCGTGGACACAGTCCAGGATTCTGCTCTACACTCACTCATCACTTTTATCACATAACCTGGACTGGGTAAGAAATTTTGAGATGTACAACCTTGTCTGACATCAGGTCTGTCCTCTGCCCACACATCTGGCCCTTCAATACCCAAAGGAGCAGCACTTTAATACAAGTGGACACCATTGGTTAGTGACAATCTCATCATGGCTATAGCCAGATCATCATGAGACAAAGTGCACATCTCCAATTGATCTCATGGACGGGAACGATGAGGTTGTACGGCCTAAAAGGCTGCAGTCACCAGGTCCCCCATGTTATAGAGCATCTCTAGGATGTGGTGGAATAGACAGAGTGAGGTTTTCCATCAGAATCTGTAATAAAGGTTCCCAGGACCTTGTTGTATCCAATTCACTAAGGATTCAGGCTGTTCCATTATCAATGAAGAAACCTCTGAATTCATTACTACTCACCTGTGGTACACATCTTCTGGGATCTCCTCCTTCACGTCACTCAAACCTCGGCTCATCCCCTCATCTTCTCTCTTCAGCTTCCACTTTAGTATCAGTCAGATCTTCACTCTGATGTGAGATATGGAACAATTCAGTACAGCAGACAGATCAACGTAAGAGACCCCCAAATATCTATGAACCCATCTGTGACTGCAGGAGGCCCACACCCCGTATACAGATTGTGTATAGGGCTCATCTACCTGAAGATTCCCTGGGACGTCCATCTCTTCTGCTCCATCCTCAACCTGAATATCAATCAGATTTTTCCCTCTAAAGAGACAAAACCCTGAAAAAATTTCACGTTGTTTCCATTCTGGTCATATTTAGAGGAGACTTCAGCTCCCACTACCTCATGATTCTCTGGGACATTTCCCTCTGGACAGTCCTGGGAATACAGAGGACGGGGACATCTCTCTGCTGGATTTCTCTTACTGGATCCATCTGTAGGGAGCAAACAGTGGCGGATACATGAGCTGCGGTATATCTGTCTATATATCATATACGTCTCATCACCTCCAATTCTATGAGAAGATGGAAAAGAGAAAGAGAGAGAGTCGAGCGGTCACTCCCTGCTGTGTTTTATCTCCTCTCACCTTGTGATGTCAGTGGCCAGTGATCTTCCAGCATAACCCCTGGTACAGATCCCTGTGTCCTTCTATGTACTCACACTCCTCCATGGAGACATAGACAGCGACATCCTGACACCTTATAGGAACCTGACAACACAAGGATAAATCATCATCCAGACCCATCAGCCCCTGTGTTATGTATAATGTCCCAGCATCCCCCTCACCTCTCTTTATCCTGACCCATCATGCCCTGTGTTATGTATAATGTCCAAGCATTCCCCTCACCTCTCATCATCCAGATTCATCATCCCCTGTGTTATGTATAATGTCCCAGCATTCCCCTCACCTCTCATCATCCAGACCCATCATCCCGTGTTGTAATATCCCAGCATTCCCCTCACCTCTCATCATCATCCAGACCCATCATCCCCTGTGTTATGTATAATGTCCCAGCATTCCCAGTCACCTCTCCAGTCAGCAGCTCAGTGATCCTGGTGGTCAGGTCTAGGATCTTCTGTATTAGTGAATAAGGTGGAGGCTCAGGGCTCTGGGAGCTTTTCTGTCCTCCTGCCACACGGGGGGCCACACACTCCCCAGATGACTTCTTCCACCTGTTTTAATCCTGTGTATGGGGAGACAAATGATCCTAATAGTTTCTAAGAACACTCACCTTTCCCATCATTCACTGTTACTGATAGAGAGAAGAGCGAGGTCATGTGAACATCTCACCTCTCCAGTTACCAAGTAGATGATCTCCAGGGTGAGGTCTAATATCCTGGTGACCCTGAGATCTCCGTCCTTGTACATCCTTGGGGGGTCATTAATGAAAAGGGCCATTGTCTTTAGCTGTGAGAGTCCTGGACCTGAGGAACCTGAAGAAGACGAGGAGGATTGAGAGTAAGATCACACTCTGTATAAAGTGAAGGAAATAATTATTCGATCCCTCGCTGATTGTGTAAGTTTCCCACTGACAAAGACATGAACAATCTATCATTTTAAGGGGAGGTTAATCTTAACATTGAGAGATAGAATATAAAAAATAAAATCCAGAAAATCACATTGTATAAATTATACACATTTATTTGCTTTTTGCAGTAAGAAATAAGTATTTGATCCCTTTGGCAAACAAGACTTGGTGGAAAAACCCTTGCTTGACAGTGGTGACAGTGTTCGTTAGGTCATAGCCAGCATTTCTTTTCCTCCAAACACGGCGAGTTGAATTAATGCCAAAGAGCTCAATGTTTGTCTCATCTGAGCACAGCACCTTCTCCCAATCACTCCCATAATCCTCCAGGTGTTCATTGGCAAACTTCAGGCGGGCCTGCACATGGGCCTTCTTGAGCAGGGCTCTGCAGGATTTTAAACCATTACAGCATAATGTGTTACCAATGGCTTTCTTGGCGACTGTGGTCCCAGCTACCATGAGATCATTAACAAGTTCCCTCTGTTTAGTTTTAGGCTGACCTCTCACCTTGCTCATGAAGAAGGATACCCCACAAGGTGAGATTTTGCATGGTGCCCCAGATCGATGTCGCCTGCCAAGCTTGGGGCCGAGAACAGGAAGCTTGGCAGGCGGCGTGATGACGTCACTTCTGCCGCTCCGCCTGCAGAGCGATGTACGGCAGGGGCAGGGAGCGCACAGCTCTCCCTGCCATGCCGTTCATCTTAATTGTATGTGCGTCTCACGGACGTGCATACAATTAAGATACCCTCTGTGAAGCACGGGGATGGAGCCTGCCGGCGGCGGCGGTTCCCCCGTGGTTTCTCAGACCGGCCAGGCCCGGCAGAGCAGTACCGGTTGTACTGCCCTATCGGCGGCCCTGGGTGCAGGTGACAGGAGCAGGCAAGGGATTGAATATAGAGGGTGAAGGACAGATCAAAATCGGGCCTGCTGCTTAGGGGTTATGGTGGTGCCACACACTGAGACAGAAATAGCAGAAGGGGATGCTTGGTAGGCGGTGGAATGGCAAGAAGTTCAGTTTTATTGAGGTCTAGTTTGAGATAGAGAGAGGACATAATATCAGATACAGCGGACAGACAGTCACTGGTGTTTTGTAGCAGGGCAGGAATGATGTCACGGGGCGAGGTGGATAGTTGAGTGTCATCAAGGTAGAGATGGTACTGGAAGCCAAATATGCTGATGGTTTGTCCAATGGGGGCTGCGTAGAGTGAAAAGACCTAGAACCGACCCCTGAAGAACCCCAACCTCAGGAGGGAGAGGAGAGAAAGTATTAAACCTGAAAATAAGACACAGAAGGAGCGGGGTCAGAGAGGTAGGATGAGAACCAAGAGAAAGCGGTGTCCTGGAGGCCAATTGTGCTGAGCTGAGGAGAAGATGGTGATCAACAGTGTCAAATGCAGCAGAGAGATCCAGAAGAAGCAACCAGTAGTTACCCAGTGATTTAGCAGTGAGGAGATCATTTGAGACTTTAGGAAGAGCAGTTTCTGTGGAGGATAAAGTGCGGAAACCAGATTACAGAGGGTCGAGAAGGGAATTAGCAGAGAGATAGTGGATTAGGTGAGAGTAGACCAAGCGTTCCAGGAGTTTAGAGATAAAGGGCAGGTTAGAGACTGGTCGGTAGTTGGCAGCGCAGGACGGGTCCAGAGTGATCCTTTTAGTAAAGGGATTATGATGGCGTGTTTAAAGGAGGATGGAAAGATCCCAGGGGAGAGGGAGAGGTTGTTTCCTCAACATCTCCATTCTGAATAACTGCAGCCTCTTCGCTGCGGCCTCCCGTCTAGTACTTTCACTCTCCTTCATCCTCCGCTGCCCGGCTGCTCCACCTCTCTCCTCGCTGCTCTTCTGCCAATCTCTCCACTAGAGACACATTACCCCGATAATTCAGTGCGAGCTTTGAACACCAACATATAAGGCTCCTCATTACCTGCCCCCCCATCCATCTCTGCACTAATCCACGGATACCTCCCCTCATGTAATCTCCATCCATAACCTCCCCCCCCATACATCTCTTCCCTAATCTCCTGATACCACCCTAAAGTAATCTCCATCCATAACCAAACCCACCACATCTCTACCCTAATCTCATGATACCTCCCTTATGTAATCTCCATCCATAACCTCTCCCCCATACATCTGTACCCTAATTTCTTGATACCTCCTCTTATGTAATCTCCATCCATAACCTGTCCACCCATACATCTCTACCCTAATCTCCTGATATCTTTCTCATGTAATCTCCATCCATAAACTGCCCCCATACATCTCTACCCTAATCTCCTGATACCTCCCCTCATGTAATCTCCATCCATAACCTCCCCCCATACATCTCTACCCTAATCTCCTGATACCTCCCCTCATGTAATCTCCATCCATAACCTGTCCCCTCCATACATCTCTGCCCTAATCTCCTGATACCTCCCTCATGTAATCTCCATCCATAACCTCCCCCCTATACATCTCTACCCTAATCTCCTGATACCTCCCTCATGTAATCTCCATCCATAACCTCCCCCCTATACATCTCTACCCTAATCTCCTGATACCTCCCTCATGTAATCTCCATCCATAACCACACCATACATCTGTACCCTAATTTCTTGATACCTCCCTCATGTAATCTCCACCCATAACCTCCCCCCATACATCTCTGCCCTAATCTCCTGATACCTCCCTCATGTAATCTCCATCCATAACCTCCCCCCATACATCTCTACCCTAATCTCCTGATACCTCCCTCATGTAATCTCCATCCATAACCTCCCCCCATACATCTCTGCCCTAATCTCCTGATACCTCCCCTCATGTAATCTCCATCCATACTCCCCATACATCTCTACCCTAATCTCCTGATACCTCCCTCATGTACTCTCCATCCATAACCTCTCCCCCATACATTTCTGCCCTAATCTCATGATACCTCCCTCATGTAATCTCCTTCCGTAACCTCTCCTCCGATACATCTCTACCCTAATCTCCTGATACCTCGCTCATGTAATCTCCATCCATAACCTCCCACCAAAAACATTTCTGCCCTGATCTCCTGATACCTCCCCTCATGTAATCTCCATCCATAACCTCTCCCCCTAAATCTCTAAACCCAAATCTCCTGAACTTCCCCCCAATGGGGAATATTCATCCCCTAACCTCCCCCCCCTACATCTCAAACCCTAAATCCGTATAAACCCCCCTCATGTAATCTCCTTCCCTAACCTGCCCCCCATACAAAAACTACCCAATCTCCTGAAAACCCCCCTCCTGTAATCTCCATCCAAACCTCTACCCCAACATCTTTTACCCTAATCCCTATACCTCCCTCAAAGTAATCTTTCCAAAATTTTTTATTTTTTCCATTTTCAAAACTATTGTACCAAAATTTTCTCCTTTTCAAACCCCCGTCTTTCTTATGGTTTTGGGACCCAATTCCCCGCTTTTGCAGGTCCCATGATCTTGTCCCTACCTCCTTAAAAGGGCCCTTTTTTTCTTGCCCCAAAGTTCAAAAGGTTAATTCCCTTTCTGATTTATCCCCCTGGACAGGGCAGGAGAAACCCCCCCTTTTTTTTTTAAAAAGGGATATTTAAAAATTGCTTCCCTAAAATCGCTTTTTGGGACAAAATAGGCTCAGGGTTTCCCTTTTGGGATAAGGGAAGACCCCACCCCCTGCCAGGGAATCAAAGACCCGGTTTTCAAAATACCCCGTACACATAACCAAAAAGACTTCATTTTTTATTCATCCCCTTCTTCTTTAATATAAAAACAATTCATAAAGCATCTATAATGGGAATAACAAAATTTAAAACAAAAAAAACAAATAAAAATTTTAATTTTAAAAAGTTCTGTAATGCAAAAACCAAATTGATTAGCAGCCAAAACTCTTAAAAGGTTTGGGGGTTGGGGGCAAATTTATTTCTCCAACAAAAAAAAATAAATTTATAGAATTTATACATGTGAATTTTTTTCTTTGTCCCAAGGGGAGAGTTAACCCAAACAGCAAAGGGGTCAATAATTATTTCTTTCACTGCCCTTTTGGAAAGGTATTTGGGGGGGAGCCCTTTTGGGTGGAGATTACATGAGGGGGGTATCAGGGGATTAGGTAAAAGAAGTAAAGGGGGATAGGTTTTTTGGGTTTGGGGATTACATGAGGGGTAACAGGAGATTAGGGGAAGATTAAGGGGGATAGGTATGGTTTGGGGATTACATGAAGGGGGGTTTTCAGGGATTAGGGGAGAGATGTATGGGGGGCAGGTTTTTGGATTGGGGATTAAAAATGAGGGGAGGATCAAGATTAGGGAGAAATGTATGGGGGGGGTAGGTTATGGATGGGGATTTCATGAGGGAAAGGGAAACAGAGAAAATTTGGGTAAAAGAGTAGGGGGAAAAGGGTTTTGGATTGGGGATTACAAAAGGGGAGGGATAAGGGGATTAGGGGAGAGTTTATGGGGGGACAGGTTTTTTGGAAGGAGGTTTCATGAGGGAGGTTCAGGAGATTTTGGGTAAGATGTTTTTGGGGGGCAGGTTATTTGGGGGAATTACATGAGGGAGGTACAGGAGACCCATGGGAAGATGGGAAAGGGGGCCGGGTTTTTGGGTGGAGATTACAGAGGGGGGGGTAACAAGGAAATTTGGGTCCCGATGGATGGGGGGGAAAGGTTTTTGAAGGGAAAATTTTCATAAATACATCAGGAATTTTGGGGAAGATGTATGGGGCATTATGGAGGATATTAAAATGATGGGAGGGGTTTAGGAGATTAACAGAGATGAAAGGGGGGAGGGTTTTGGGTGGGGATTACAATTTTGGACGGTTTTCAGGAGAATTTGGGAGAGAAATTTTGGGGGCAGTTTTGGGTTGAATTATATGAGGGGGGGAACAAGAAAATTAGGGTTTATGGGGGGCAGGGGTTTGGGGGGGAGATTACTTTAGGGGGGTATCCCGGGGATTTGGGGAGAGATGTTTGGGGGGAAAAGGTTTTTTTGGAAAGGAATCACATGAGGTAGTTTTTCAGTAGATTAGGGGAAAAATTATAATTTGGGGAGCTAATGGATGGAGATTATATGAGGGAAAGGGAACAGGGGGATTTGGGTATAGATGTAAAGGGGGCGGTTTTTGGATGGAATTACCCAAAAGGGAAAACTTTTTGCAGGGGAAAGAGGGTTTAAGGGGTAAAGGGGGCAGGGTTTTAATGGAGTTTTCATTTAAAGGGGAGGTAATAAGGGAAAAAAATTAAAGGAAGGGAAGAAAGGGGGAAAAGATTAGAATAGATTACAGAGGGGAGGGGATCAGAGATTAGGAAGAACATATGGGGGGGAAAAGGGGTTTTGGGGTGGGAAAATTTCATGAGGGGAAAGGGATCAGGAAATTTAGGGTAGAGATGTTTGGGGGGGGGTTTAAGGATAGAGATTACCCGGGGGGGGTAACAGGGGGATTTGGGTAGAGCTTATGGGGGGCAGGGTTTTGGAAGGAGATTTTAAAGGAAGGGGGGTATCAGGAGATTAGGTAGGGGAAGTATGGGAGGGAAAAGGTTTTTGGATGCAGAAAAACCTGCGGGAAAGGGGTCAAGAATTAGGGCAGAGATATATTGGGGGGGCAGGGTTTGGATGGAGATTTTCATAAAAGGGGGTTCAAGAAAATTTGGGTACAGATTTTATGGGGGGGAGGTTAAGGATTGGGGATTACATAAGGAGGTATCATGAGATTAGGGTAAGATGTGGGGGGTTATGGATGGAGGTTACATGGGGGGTGTATCAGAAGATTAGGCAGAGATGATGGGCGAGGTTAGGATGGAGATTACAGAGGGGGGTATCCGGGGATTATGAAGAATGGATGGAGGGGCAGGTAATGGGGAGCCTTATATGTCAGTGTTTGCACTGAATTCTGGGGGTAATGTGTCCCTATGGGGGATTGGCAAAAAGAGCACGGGAAGAGGGGGAGCAGCCGGCAGGGGGGAAAAGGGAAAGGGAAAGTACTAGACGGGGGGCCGCAGCGAAAGGGCCCGTTTTCAGAATGGAGATGTTGAGGAAACAACCTTCCCTCTCCCCTGGGGTTTTTCCCTCCCCTTTAAAAACGCCATCATAAACCCTTTACTAAAAGGACACCTGGACCCGTCCGCGCTGCAACACCCACCCGTCCCCTAAACCCGCCTTTTATCTCTAAACCCTGAACCTTGGTCTACTCTCACCTAATCCACTATCTCTCTGCTAAATTCCCTTTTCGACCCTCTGAATCGGGTTTCCCACTTACCTCCACAAAACTTTTCTAGCTAAAGCTCCAATGATCCCTAACTGCAAAATCACAGGCAACTACTCTTGCTTCTTGTAATCTCTCTGCACATTTGACACTTTTAAATCACCATTTTCTCCCAGCATGCTCAGCACAATTCCCTCCGGACACTCCCTCTCTCTTGTTCTCATCCTATTTTTCCTGACCGCCCCTTTTTTTTCTGTGCTCATTTTCGGGTTTTACTTTCTATCCCCCCCTTGATGTTGGGGATTCCAGGGGTGGGTTCTGGGTCTTTTCACTCTACCAGCCCCCTTTGGGAAAAACCATCAGCAGTTTTGGGCTTCCGACTATCCTACCTTGATGACACTAACTATACACCTCGCCCTGTAAAATCCTCCTTTTTCCCTAAAAAACAAAACACCTGACTGTCTGTCTGCTTATCTGTATTATTCCTCTCTCACTCAAACTAGCCCTCAAAAAAACGAACTTCTTCCATTCCACCGCCTCCCAAAGCATCCCTTCTGCTATTTCTGTCTCAGGTGTGGCACCACCAAAAACCCCCAAGCAAGGCCCGATTTTGATCTGTCCTTCACCTCATATTCAATCCCGCCGCTCCTGTCACCGCCCCGGGGCCCCGATGGGGCAGTACAACCGGAGTTGGGGTGGGGGGTTGAAAACCACGGGGGGAAACCCCCGCCCCCGCAGGCTCCACCCCCTTTCTTTACAGGGTATCTTTTTTGTATGCCGTCCGTGACGCACAACAATTAAGATGAACGGGATGGGAGGGAGAGCGTGCCTCCCTGCCCCCCGCCGTACATCGCTCGCAGCGGGGCGGGAGAAGGCGTCATCACCCCCTCCAAGCTTCCTGTTCCGGGCCCCCAAACCAAAGCAGCAGGCTTGGGCCGGGAGGATAGGGGAAAACCGCGGGCGCCGCCAGGTAAGTAATTAGCTACAGGAGGCCCTATGGGGGGACTATGCCTACAGGGAGCCCTAATGACTGGGGGTGAACTACGCCTACAGGGCCCAATACTGGGGGGGAACATGCCTACGGGGCCCAATGACGGGCCATACAGGGCCATAATAAGGGGGGGGAACTAGCCTACGGGGGGCCCTAATAAGGGGGGGAAACTAGCCTACAGGGGGCCCCAAATGAGGGGGTTTTTGGAACAGCCTACGGGGCCCAAATGATGGGGGGGGAACATCCCAAAAGGGGGGCCCTAATGACTGGGGGGACTTTCCTACAGGGGGGCCTCAATGAGGGGGGGGAACTATTTGCCTACGGGGGGCCCCAAAGACGGGGGGGGAACTATTTGTCTACAGGGGCCCTAATACGGGGGGAACAATTTTGCCTACAGAGGGCCCCCCTAATCTACAGGCGGGATTATTCGCCTACAGGGGGCTCTAATCTACAGGGGGAGGACTATTCTGCTTACTGGGGGGCCCAACTAAAAGGGGACTATTCGCCACAAGGGGCCCAAATTTAAAAGGGGGACTATTCGCCTAAAAGGGGGGCCCTAATCTAAAGGGGGCCCTATTCTACCTACAGGAGGGCCTAAGCTACAGGGGCCCCCATTGTCCCTACAGGGGAACCCCAAGCTACGCCCGGAGGCCCGAAGCAACCACTCCCCCCAAGTTACCTAGCTACTGCCCGGGGATACCTAGCATCCCCTGGGGGGCCCCCTTGACCACATGCCACTGGGGAGCCCCGAAATAAACCAGGGGGGAATTTTCACCATTTGGCCAATAAATGGGGGGGTTTTTACAGGGGGAGGGGCACTCAGTTGGGAAAAAAGATAACAAAAAAATAGGGGTCTCAGGTGTTTTGTGTTGTAAATTCTGCAGGGGCATGTGGGCGGAGGAAGCTCATGGAGGGCTGGACCGAATAAAAAGAAGAAAAGGGAAAGTGAACGACTCCTCAACAAGATGTCACCTTTTCGGCCCCAAATTTAAAAAACTTTTGTAAAACACCTGTGTCCTGGGGGATCTACCACATAGGGGCACTGAGGGGGAAATATTGGTTTTTTTTGGGGATGGTTTTTTTAATCACTAACAGATGGGATATTATTCATATTTTTATGTTTGGGGATATATGGGATGAGTTGTGGATTTTTAGGTCTTGTATATTGTTTTGCTTTTTCAATTGGCTTGGGATGCTATTGTCAATAATATTAACCTGGGACTGACTAAATATGGAGGATAGTGGCGGATTTTTTAAAGTAAATTATGTTCTTGGCAATAATTGGGCTGGGTAACTGGGTTTTTCAGTAACATTTTAGTGGTGACATTGGAGTATTTGCTGGCCTTTTATAACCCCCGAAACTAAATCCAAAAACAAAGACCAATGCATTTTTTTTTTTTTGTACCCCAAAAAAAATTTTTTTTTGTTTTTGGGGTGGCGATTTGTGGGAGGGGGTGGGGGGCCGTCGGGGAACCCGCTGGGGGGGGGAGGAGCAGGGGGTTGGGGTCGGCCGGGGGGGGCCCCGACGCTCCAGGGTTAAGGGGGCCCCAAAAAACGATGGGGGCTCTACCTGAAACCCCAAGAAAAACTTTCCCGAAACCCCCTTTTTTCAAAGGGGGAAAACCCCCCCAGACCCTTAAAAGGTTTCTCTTTTTTTCTTTCCCCGTCTTGACTCCTGTTAACCCCCCGCTTATCGGTTTTCCCTCTCTGCAAAATTTTCCCCCCCCCCAATCGTCCTGAATGCAGCACCAGGCTTGTCTTTTTTTTCCACCCCCTATAAATGACGCCCCTAGCCGTAAGGTTTAAAAGGAAAATAAATTACACAATGGTCTTATAAGATGAGATATAGAAATATTATCTTAAAGCCCCATTAATTTACCTTGTATTTCCGTCTATATAAAAACATATTAAATTTTTAAAATCACTGTATTTTCTGCGTTTTTAAAAACAGCTGGGCATGCACCCCCCCCCAGAAATTTGTCAAATTTTTGCCCCATGTTTGAACCCCTTTGGGGACCCCTCCCCACTGCTCATTTGTTTTAAAAGATGGTTAGATCTTTTTACTACCCCCCCCCCCACCCTACAGATCATAGCTAAAACTATTACATAATAACAGCTTTTAAAATCACTTTCCCCCCTTAGTAGGAAAGATCAAATAATTTTTGAAGTCTCGTAAAGCTAACTAGACAACCCCGAAAATAAGAATACTAAGTTTGGGCATCCTGAGCGTAAGGGGGACAGCCTGACTAGTAAAAAAGGTTTTCCCATGCCAGGGGAGGTAGCCTCAAATGGGGGAAACATGCGCCAGCATCCCCCCAAACCCCCCTTTCTGTGTCAAACGACGAAAAGGGGTTTTACTTTGAGGGGCTCCCCCCTTTTTCTTTGCAAAACTAAAGCATCGATAACAACTGTAAATTCAGCAAAAATAACATTCAATTTTTTCATTTTATTAAAAACCTTTCATTTTTTATATATATATTGTCTGATTGTAATTAATTTCTTGCCCGCCAATCAATCACCCGTTTACAGTTGCCCATTCAGCAAAGGATACAATATAAACTCATCACTGTCACTAATAAAGTTCTTCACAGCGCTGCACCCCCTTCATTTCCTCCTTCATCTCTGTCTACTACCCTACCCGCTCTCTCCACAGCGCTGCACCCCCTACATCTCCATCCCTCATCCTGTCTACCACCTAACCCGTCCTCCACAGTGCTGCACCCCTTTACATCCCTTTCTCAACACAGTCACCACCCTATCCAGTCTCTCCAAAGTGCTGCCCCCCTTCATCTCCTCCCTCATCACTGTCTACCACCCTACCCGGTCTCTCCAAAGTGCTGCCCCCCTTCATCTCCTCCCTCATCTCTACCACCCTACCCTGTCTCTCCACAGTGCTGCACCCTCTACATCTCCTCTCACATCTCTGTCTACCACCCTACCAGTCCTCTCCAAAGTGCTTGCACCCCTTTCATCTCCCTCCCTCATCTCTACCACCCTAAACCCATCACTCTACAGTCTGCACCCCCTACATTCTTCTCCCTCATCTCTGTCTACTACCCTACCCAGTCTCTCCACAGTGCTGCACCCCCTTACATCTTCTCCCTCATCACTGTCAACCACCCTACCCGGTCTCTCCCCAGTGCTGCATCCCCTACATCTCCTCCCTCATCACTGTCTACCACCCTAAACCCCCCCTGTCTCTCCACAGCCTGCACCCACCCCTACTTCTCCTCCATCATCTCTGTCTACAACCCTACCCAGTCTCTCCACAGTGCTGCAACCCCCTTACATCTCCTACCTCACCACTGTCTATCCCCACCACCCTACCCGGCTTCTCCCCATGCTGCACCCCCCTACATGCTCCACCCTCATCACTGTCTACACATAACCACCCCGATCTCCGCCACAGTGCTGCACTCTCCCTACATCTCCTCCCTCAGTCTCTGTCTACTACACTACCCATACCTCTCCACATTGCTGCACCCCCTTCAACAGCCTCCCTCATCTCTAATCTACCACCCTACACTTGTCTCTCCACAGCGCTGGCACCCACACATCTCCTCCCTCATCTCTGTCTACCACCCTACCTTGGTCTCTCCAAGCGCTGCACCCGCTACATCTCCACCCTCATCTCTGTCTACCACACTACCTGGTATCACAGTGCTACATCCCCACTACATCTCCCCCTCATCACTGTCCTATCACCCTACCCATCTCTCCACAGCGCTGCAAACCCCCTACATCTCCTCCCTCATTCCCTGTCTACTACCCTACCCGTCTCGTCCACCGCACTGCAACCCTCTACATCTCCTCCCTCATCTCTGTCCCTACCACCCTATCCCCCGTCTCTCCACAGCGCTGCAAACCCCCCCCTACAGCTCCTCCCTTACACTGTCTACCACCCAAACCCGAACTCTCCACAGCGCTGCACCCCCTACATCTCCGTCACCAACCCTAGCCTGGTCTCCTCCCCAGTGCATGGCACCCCCTACATCTCCTCCCTCATCTCTCTCTACCACCCTACCCAGTCTCTCCACAGTACTGCACACCTACATCTCCTCCCTCATTTCTGTCTACCACCCTACCCGGTCTCTGCTCTGCTGATGATGTTAGACTACATGCCTCAGTCATCTGAACCTCCCATGCCCGTCTCCAAGATTTGTAACGTGGCGGCTCACCAGATGCCTGGAACACTTCCCCGTCGAAGTCATGCAACAATCATAACCCCCAAAGCTATAAGAGAGCCCTGAGAATCCATCTTCTTAGGCCGGCCTATCCAGATCCCTAATTATTAACCCCCCGCTTTCTGTCACACAACACTCCTGTCAACACCCTGCTACTATGTGGCCCTCACAGGCTCATAACTGTGATATAGATGTATCGGTCTGGGGGGGCAGGTTCACCCACTTTTATTAACCCCCACGATTTATGTAACATGGTCAGACCATTGTGGTAACCTGACCCTTTCTTCCCCCCCCCATACACCCTATATATTGAAGCTCTTGGGCAGGGCCCCTCGCCGTCCTTGTGTTCCTCCATCTTCTGTAAGAGCTTTCTCTGTTTATGTTTGTTCGTTATCCCTGTAATTTCACCTCTACATTGTACGGCGCTGCGGAATATGATTGGCGCTATTAAATACAGATATTATGATGTGTGGAGTCCTTACCTGTTCCTACCTACATCGAGGGAGGGTTATACCAGGGGTAAAGGCTGTGGTGACTCAACACTGGACACGATGAATAGGAAGTGGCCAATAGATGCCTGACTCCTCCTGGATCACATACTGTGACCACAGGAAAGGTCCTGAATAGAGTGTCCACCTCATCCCCGTCCCTGGTAGAAGCTGTGTATTCCCAGGATTGCTGCGCGTGTACAGGTCACTACTTGTGGTAGGCGCGGCCGCAGTCACTGGGGCGGCTGGCTGACAGGAGCGCTCATCGAGTGCAGCCAGAGGAACAATATCAGTATAAAAGTCCCTGCACTGATCACATCGTCCACCTCGTCGTATCAAGTACAAGAAGAATGAAATAAAACCAAAACCTGGAACCAAACCGCTACAAAACCTTCACAGTATAACAACATGCATCTCTGATACATGCCCTCATGTAGATCTCCATACATAACCTGCCCCCTACCATACATCTCTACCCTAATCACCTAGTTACCTCCCTCATGAAATATCCATCCATAACCTCCCCCCATACATCTCTACCTAATCTCCTGATACCTCCCCTCATGTAATCTCCATAACCTCCCCCCCCATACATCTCTAACCCAAAATCTCATGATACCTCCCTCATGTAATCTCCAACCATAACCTCCCCCCCCATACATCTCTACCCTAAATCTCCTGATACCTCCCTCAAGTAATCTCCCATCCATAACCTCCCCCCCCATACATCTCTACCCTAACTCCTGATACCTCCCTCATGAATCTCCATCCATAACCTGCCCCACCATACATATTCTAACCTAATCTCCTATACTGCCTACATGTAATCTCCATCCATAACTGCCCCCCCATACATATCGCTACCCTAATCTCCTGATACCTCGCCCTCATGTAAACTCCATGCCCCCCCCCCCCAAAACACCCCCCCCCCCCCCTCCATAACCTGTCCCCCCAGACATCTCATTAACCCTAATCTCCTAATACTTTCCCTCAGTAATCCTCTATCATAACCTCCCCCCCCATACATCACTACCGTAATCTCATGATTACTCCCTCAAGTGTAATCTCCATCCATAACATCCCCCCCATACAGTCCTACCCAAATCTCTGATACCTCCGCTCAATGTAAGCTCCATCCATAACCTCCGCCCCATCCATCTCAATCCCCTACATCTCCGATACCGCCCCTCATGGAACCTCCATCCATAACCTCCCCCCTACATCTCTACCCTAATCTCCTGATACCTCCCTCCTGTTATCTCCATCCATAACCTGCCCCCCCCATACATCTCTACCCTAATCTCCTGATACCTTCCCTCATGTAATCTCCATCCATAACCCCCCATACATCTGTACCCTAATCTCCTGATACCTCCCTCAGTCATCTCCATCCATAACCTCCCCCATACATCACTACCCTAATCTCCTGATACCCACCCTCATGTAATCTCCATCCATAACACTCCCCATACATCTCTACCTAATCACCTATACCTGCCGTCATTAATCTCCCTCCATAACCCCCACCATACATCTCTACCCTAATCTCCTTAAACCTCCCCACAGGTAATCTCCATAGCCATATCCTGCCCCCATAACCATCTCAACCCTAAATCTCCTGATACCTCCCTCGATGAATAAACTCCATCCATAACCTCTCCCCCCCATACATCCTACCTAATCTCCTGAACCACCCCATTGTAATCCTCCACCCATAAACCTTCCCCCATACAACTCTACCCAATCCCTGATAACCTCCCGCAATGTAACCTCCATCCATACCCTCCCCCCCCTCCATCTCTCCCCTACTCGCCTGATACCTCCCTTATCTAATCTCCATCCATAACCTTCCCCCCCAACATCTCTAACCCTAATCTCCTGATCACCGCCCCTCATGTATCTCCAACCATAACCTAACCCCCCCCCATACATCTTCTCCCTAAGTCTCCTGATAACCTCCCCTCAATGTAATCTCCATCCATAACCTGTCCCCCCGCCATACATCTCTACCCTAATCTCCTGCTAGCTCCCTCATGTGAGCTCCATCCATAACTCCCCCCATACATCTCTACCCTAATCTCCTGATACCTCCCCTCATGTAATCCCATCAGTAACCTCTCTCCCATACATCTCTTCTACCCTAAAATCATGCCTGATAACCTCCCTCATGTAATCTCCATCCATAAACCTGGCTTGCCCCCCCAATACATTCTCTACCTAACCCTGAAATACCTCCCCTCTATGAAATCTCCATCCATAAACTCCCCCCATACATTCTCTACCCTAATTCTCCCTGTAACCTCTCCTCAGGAATCCCAACCATTACACCTGTCCCCCAACATCCTACCCTAATCACCTGATACCTCCCTCATGTCATCTCCACTCATAACCCTCCCCCCCATACATCTCTACCCTAATCTGATACCTCCCCTCATGTATTCTCCATCCATAATTGGTCTCCCATACATCTCTACCCTAATATCCTGATACCTCCCTCATATAATCTCCATCCATAACCTCGCCCCCCATACATCTCTGCCCTAATCTCCTGATACCACCCCTCAAGTAATCTCCATCCATAACCTCCCCCCCATACATCTCTACCCTGATCCCGATACCTACCCTTATTAATCCTCCATCCATTACCAGTCCCCCCGATACATCTCTACCTAATCTCCTGATACCCCCTCAGAAGATCTCCATCCATAACCTCCCCCCCATACATTACCCTAATCTCCTGATGCCTCCCCTCAAGTAATCTCCATCCAAAACCGTGCCCCCCATGACATCTCTCCCGCTTAATCTCCTAATACATCCCCTCATGTAATCTCCATCCATAACCTCCCCCATATCATCTCTACCGCGAATCCCTATACTCCCTCTCAAGTAATTCTCCATCCATAAGCCTTCCCCCACCCTTCCCCCCCCCATACATCTCTACCCTAATCCCTGCTAACCTCCCATCCATAACCTCCCCCCGATACTTCTCTACCCGAATCTCCTGATACCTCCCCTCATGCAGTCTCCATCCATAACCTCCTCCCCCATACATCTCTACCCTAATCTCCTGATACCTCCCCTCATGTAATCTCCATCCATAACCTGCCCCCCCATACATCTCTACCCTAATCTCCTGATACCTCCTCTCATGTAATCTCCATCCATAACCTTCCCCCCCCCATACATCTCTACCCTAATCTCCTGCTACCTCCATCCATAACCTCCCCCCCCATAACAACTCTAACGCTAGACTCCTTATACCTTCCCCTCATGTAATCTCCATCCATAACCTATCGCCCCATACACTCTGCCATAATCTCCTGAACCTCCTCATGCATTCTCCATCGATAGCCTGGACGCCCATACATCTCGTACCCAAAACTCAGAATAGCTTCGCTCATGTAATCTCCATCCATAACCTGTCCCCCTACATCTCTGCCCTAATCTCCTGACACCTCCCTCTTGTAATCTCCATCCATAACCTGTCCGCCCCATACACCTCTGCCCTAATCTCCTGATATCTCCCTCATGTAATCTCCATCCATAACCTGTCCCCCCCATACATATCTACCCTAATCTCCTGATACCTCCCTCATGTAACCTCCATCCATAACCTCCTCCCCATACATCTCTACCCTAATCTCCTGATACCTTCCCCTCATGCAATCTCCATCATAACCTCCCCCCCCATACTTCTCTGCCCTAATCTCCTTATACCTCCCTTCATGTAATCTCCATCCATAACCTGTTCCCCCATATATATACTTAACTACCCTAATCCCCTGATAGACCTCACCCCTCATGTAAGTCTCCATCCATAACCACCGCAACCCATACATCACTGCCATGAAATCTCCTGATACACTCCCACTTGTTAATCGCCATCCATAACCTAAGTCGCGCCCCTTACATCTCTACCCTAAACTCCTTAAACCCTCCTCATGTAATCTCCATCCATAACCTCCACCCTACCTCTCTACCCACATCTCCTGATACCTCCCCATAAATCTCCATCCCTAACATCCCCCCATATATCTCTACTACCTAATTCTCCTGATACCTCTCTCATGTAATCTCCATCATAACCTGACCCTCTATACACACTCTACCATAATCTCCTGATACTCCCGTCATCGTAATCTCCATCCATAACCTGCCCCCCATACATCTCTGCCCTAATCTCCTGATACCTCCGGTCATGTAATCTCCATTCCATAACTTGCCCCCAAACATCTCTGCCCAAATCTCCTTAACCCTCCCTCAATTCATCACCATCCATAACCACCCCCCCATACATCTCTACCCTAATCTCCTGATACCTCCCCTCATATAATCTCCATTCAGAAGGTGGAGACTTTCTTTTCAGCAGCCAGAATACAGGGAAATAGAGTGACCTGGAATAGATATCAGCAAGGCATGATGGGAGCTGTATTATGCTCCCTCCATGGATGGCTGCTAAGGTCACACCCACAATTGCTGCGCTAAAGAGGAGCACAGAGGGGGCAGCAGTGGGATAAATATATCAGTTCCATGTGTTTCAGATTTAGTATTCGTGTTGCTTTGTGTGTAGTGACCCTGTAGCCCCCATTAAGGAAGTGTCTAAACACAGCAATACTCTTTTAATGTGATTGTATGGGATAGCGCAATCCAGAGAACTGGGGCAGCACATGTGAGGTCTTGGAGGTGGGAGAGGAAGGTTCAGATTATGGCATACATTAGCGTAAGATCATCAGCAGAGCACAGAGGACGGGTAGGCTGGCAGATTGAAATGTAAGGGGTACAGCACTGTGGAGAGCTTTATGGGTTAGAGGGATTAGTTTATACTGTGTTCTGTACTAAAGGAGCAACCTTTTTCAGGGTGGAGGCGTCGGTGAAGGGACCTAGAACTGATCTAGTAGGAACTGATAGGAAGAGGAGAAGTAGATCTGGGGCAGGAGAAACAGAGAAATGACTAAAACCTCACAAAAACCCTTCATATTTGGTGTCACCAGAATCGCACCGACCTGCAGAATACAGATAACACATCATTTATACAGAGGAAACTCCACATAAATAAAACCCCGGTAAACTTGGTGCAAGTACGTTTTTTTTTTTCACATGTGTCTATGTAGATAAAAAATAAAGTTATGGCTCTTGGAAGATGGAGAGGAAAAAATGAAGAGCCAGAAAATTATGACCGGCTGTAAGGAAGGTGTTAAGCATAATTTCCATGAGCTTTATAGGAAGTTGAATGTATGTTCTTACAATTGATGTACAATTGTGACAAGTAAGATCTGGAATTTTCTGAGTATCTAAGAAA
Organism: Phyllomedusa bahiana; assembly: GCA_025379985.1. NCBI lineage: Eukaryota > Metazoa > Chordata > Amphibia > Anura > Hylidae > Phyllomedusa > Phyllomedusa bahiana. The sequence continues at coordinate 156,167 of JAODAL010003116.1, forward strand.
GTCTGACCCTTTTTACAGTACATTCTAAATTAATCCACTGATTTCCTGAGACTTCCTTCTGGGACGACAGCCATGCAGACCAATTTGATGCAGTGTGCGGCGTATGGTCTGAGCACTCACAGCCTGACCCCCCCCACCCCTGTATCTCTGCAACAATGCTGGCCACAATCATCTCTGGATATGATGCTGAGCACGTACACTCAGCTTCTTTGCAAGGCCTGTTCGGAGTGAAAACACTGTATGGTCTTGGACTTGCTCCCCATTCCCACACGAGACCTTGTAATACTAACGAGTCACATGAAATTAGGCACAGTTTTTCAATTTTCACTTACATTGATGACTGTGTGTTGTGTTATTTTGAGGGCACACTGTTATACAAGCCGTGCACTGACTACTTAACATTGTATCAAAATGTCAGATCTTCAGTGTTGCTCCATGAAAAGATATAATGCAAGATTTACAAACATGTGAGGGTTGTACTGACTTATGTGAGTAGAGTGTATATAGATAGATATTGCAGTCGTTGTCCTTGGAGAAGAATCTGACCTTTAAATGGCTTCAATTTCTGTTACAGTCTCTGTCCTGGGACGGGGTTTCCACTATAGTGTAGGTATATATATGTACAGAATAAAAGTGTATATAGAGTCTGATCTTGCTCTCATTCCTCCTCGTCTTCTGCAGGTTCCTCAGGTCCGGGACTCTCACAGCTAAAGACAATGGCCCTTTTCATCAATGACCCCCCAAGGATGGACAAGGACGGAGACCTCAGGCCCCCAGGATATTAACCCCCCCGGAGATCACTATTGGTACTGGAGAGGTAGAGCCCCTCACGACCTCGCTCTTCCTCTTCCTTACAGTGAATCAGGGGGAAAGGTGGGGGGTTCTTAGAATCTATTAGTGATCAGTGTCTCCCCATACACGGGTTTAAACCAGTAGGAAAAATTCGTCTGGGGGGTTTTGGGGGCCCCCCCGTGTGCAAAGGAGGGACACACCCAGACCACCGAGCCTTCATCTCATTCACGATCAGAAATCCTAACCTTACCACCAGGATCACTGACCACTGGAGGGGTGACTGGGAAGCGGGGTTTAAATATTAACCCCAATGGATGGGTCGGGTGATGACGGGGGAGGAGAATCCGTACATTAACAAACACAGGGGATGATGGGTCGGGATGATGGGGGGAATGCAGGACATTATACAAACACGGGGGATGAGGGGCCCGGAGATAGAAATGGGGGGAATGCTGCACTTTAAACATAACACGTGGTTGATGGTCTGATTTGAGAGGTGAGGGAATGCTGGACATTAAAATAACACGGGGGATATGGATCTGGATAGAGGGGGGGAATCGGGGACATTATACAAAAACGGGGGATGAGGGGTCTGGAAAAAAAAGGGGGGGGGAAATGCTCATTTCAAAAAGGGGATGAGGGGGTTATATAATAAAATGCGGGGACTTTATCAAACCCCCGGGGTAGGTTTCTGTTTTAAAAAGACAAGGGGAATCGGGCATATACTCCCCAACGGGGGATTGGGCTTAATAATAAATCTACTTTACATAACAAGGGTTTTATTCATTTTAGCCCGGGAAACCGGGGCTTTTTAAACTTTAACACAGTGATATGGCGGGAGATAAGGGAGGGGCTGGACTTTAAAAAACACAGGGGATTAAATTCTATATAAACCTGTTTGTAGTCCAATTAAAGGGTTGTCAGAGCGCTTCTATTCTCCATGGGATGGGGTACATAGAAGGACACAGGGACTTACCAGGGGGCATGTTTTGAGGACACCGGCCTTGACAACACAAGTGAGAAGAAAGACACAGCAGGGGGACTTAAACCACAACAGCCCTCGTTCTCCCCTCGTCTTCTCAAGGTGAAGTTGATGAGACATAAAAGACATACAGACAGTTTAACCTGGCTCCAATCCTTCACTTGTTTTTCCTAAGATAACCCAGAGGAGAAATCCACAGAGATTCCCCGCCCTGTTTTCCAGGCTGCCCGGGGAAAAATTTCCCCCAGAGAATCATCAGGTAGGGGGAGCTGAATCTCCTCAAAAAATGACCAAAGAACAACCGGCACTTACTTCACTTTTTTTGGGGGAAAATCTTTTAAATTTAAGGTTAGGATGAAGCAGAAAGATGAACGTCCCAGGAATCCCAGGTAGAGGACCCTATACCAATCGTATACGGGGTTGACCCCCCGCTCACACATGGGCTCATAAAATTTGGGGTCTCTTATGTCGATCTGTCCCGCTGTACGAATTGTTTCCCTTGTCACACAGGGTGAAGCCTGACTGAACTAAAGGGAGGCTGAAGAAAGAAGATGAGGAGCATGCCGAGGATGATGACTGAAGGAGGAATCCCAGAAATTTACCACAGGTGAGTATAATGAAATTTAGGTTTTTTTTAGTGATCCGGGAACAGCCGAATTCTTTAATTGGAACAACAAGGTCCTGGAAACCCATTACAGATTCGATGGAAAACCTCGCTCTTCTATTTCACCACATCCTAGAGATGCCTTAACAAACCTAGTGACTGCAGCCGGGCCCCACAGACCTCGTATCCCTCCATCTGGGGATGTGCACTTTGTCCCCATGATTATCGGTTTTTAGCCATATGAGATTGTCACTAAGCAAGGGGCCACTTGATTAAAGTGCTGCCCCATTGGAAAATGAAGGCCAGATTGTGGGCAGAGGACAGACCCGATTGTCAACAAGGTTGTTCTGAATTATATAAGTCCAGGTTTATGTGTAAAAGGGATACTGAGTGTAGAGCAGAAACCTTACTGTGTCCCCGTAATTACAGCGTTATACAAGGATTTTAAAAGGGTGCAGTCATACAGGCAGGTTTTTCATGCAGATTTTTGAGCCACTGTAAGGAGGAAAGTAATGAAAATCACACAGGAGGCCCATCATTATCTCCAGTGCACTGTTGTGTGCAGCACAGACAGCACGAAAAAAGGGGAAATTAAAACCCCTAAGGGGCCTGGAGGTCACAGGTATCTGGGGCCCACGCTCCCCAGCTGCTGGGGGGTCCATAAGACCAAAATACAGGCCCCCACATATGCTCAAATTTGGGGTCTGGGGGAATTTAATGCCGGGATAGTTGGAATCTGGGCCGCTCCTTCAACCCAAAGTTTGGACATTTCTAGCTGTGTAACACACTTTTCTTTCTGGGCAACCCCCAAACCACCCAGGGAAGACAAAACAGCAGTTTTTGGGTTTTCGTAATGGCAGGGATGGGTTCTATCCAAACGGTGAGGACACCTTTCCACATCGATAGTGGCTAAGGGGTGGGGAAAAAATTTTCCCCAGACCATAATGCTGCCATCCAACCTGTTTTTTTCCAGCAAGGTTTTTCAGGTTTTTTTTTTTCTAGTCTCTCACCTACACGCCAAAATCCATCATTCATTGGGACAAAAAACCCTGACCTCAAGAAAAAAACCCTTTTCCATCAGGAAGGGGCCCCAAACTAATTCAAACCCTAAAATTTTAAGATTTCCCCTGACCCCAAATTAGTGCGTAACGTTTTTTTACACCAACTACTATGGGGCCCCAATGCAGTAGGGTTCGGAAATGCATTTTACTTCCATCTGCAAAAGGGGGCCCCCTTACACATAGTTAGCAGAGGTTGCAGTGACAGGTCGCTCTTTGGGGCCCCCTACACAAAGGTTTAGCAAGGTCAGTACATCTGTTTGCTTCGGGCCCCATACACAGTAGGGGGGGGAGTAGGCCATGTTTACCCCCGCTTTTTTTTTGAACAGATTTTTATCCGCATTTCAACACCGTACGCGCTCAAATACCGCGAAATACGCCCAGTCATTACGGAATCCACATTTTTTCCCTGGAAACCTGGGTTCCGTCTCCTCTCCCCGCTCGCCGTATTTCGCGAGTGACATGTCAACTTGTCAACTATCCTGGCCGAATACGCGCCGTGGATAATGAAAGTCTATGGGGCCAACGGGCTGCCGGCCTCCCCGCCCTGGCCCCGTACACACACCATAATTGCGGAGCGAAATCCGTCCTGCAATTACGGCGTGAATAAGCCGTGTGAACATAGCCGTAGAGGTGCAGTGACATCCGTCTGCTCCGGGGCCCCATACACAGTAGGGTTAGCAGAGGTGCAGTGACATCCATCTGCTCCAGGGCCCCATACACAGTAGGGTTAGCAGAGGTGCAGTGACATCTGTCTGCTCCAGGGCCCCATACACAGGAGGGTTAACAGAAGTGCAGTGATATCCATCTGCTCCAGGGCCCTATATGCAGGACTGTTTGCTTTTGTGTCATAAGTCGCCACTTATAGTCATAACAGCAGTGTCGGATATGTGTACAGACAGCCTATCACACCTTACATAACTAACAAGCCAGCGCACCCCAGAGAATGCCCGCATGAGCAACGTGACATAGGAAGTGGTCATAATAAGGATCCATCTCTGGCTTTATCCAAAATAACTTAATAAAACTGCATTCATTTTTCCAGCATAAAAGGAATATTTAAAATGTTTCTCTTTTGTGGCTTGAAAAAAAGTTCATAGAAACCTTTTTAATTTTAACAGAACAATTCCGTGAGATCTCTGAAGGAGGCTGCATTTCCTCACTTAATTATAAAATAGAAGAAGATATCACGCTGCACTCTTCAGGAAAAAACCACAACACCCTTCATGTATATCCAAGATGTCACAGTACAGACCTGTCCAATAATCTCCCCAATGATGAAGAACCTTCTCCTGCCCTACCACAGGTGGTTACTAAATTTCCAGACCTGTCGTATAATTCCCCCAATAATGAGGAATCTTCTCTAGACCCACCACAGATGGTTACCATGAGTACAAGCCAAAACGTGGGGAAAAGGTTTCCATGTGGTCATTGTGGTAAAGTGTTTACAAGACGCTCAAGTTTTTTTACTCACAGAAGAATTCAGACCGGAGAGGAGTCATATTCATGTTTAGAATTTTTAAAACGCTTCGCTCATAAGTCAGTTCTTAAAGAACATGAGAAAAGTCACATAGGAGAGAAGCACTATTCATGTTCAGAATGTGGGAAATCTTTTATGAAGAAATCAAATCTTGTTACACATGAGAGAATTCACACAGGGGAGAAGCCTTTTTCATGTTTAGCATGTGGGAAATCGTTTACAACTAAAGCAAGACTCGTTACACATGAGAGACATCACACAGGAGAGAAGCCTTTTTCATGTTCAGAATGTGGGAAATCTTATACAGAGAAAGAAAGTCTTGTTAACCATGAGAGACATCACACAGGAGAGGAGCCTTTTTCATGTTCAGAATGTGGGAAATCTTTTATGAAGAAATCAAATCTTGTTACACATGAGAGAATTCACACAGGGGAGAAGCCTTTTTCATGTTCAGCATGTGGGAAATCTTTTACAGAGAAAGGAAGTCTTGTTAAACATGAGAGAATTCACACAGGGGAGAAGCCTTTTTCATGTTCAGCATGTGGGAAATCTTTTACAGAGAAAGGAAGTCTTGTTAAACATAAGAGAATTCACACAGGAGAGAAGCTTTTTTCATGTTCAGAATGTGGGAAATTTTTTACAGAGAAAGCACATCTGGTTACACATGAGAGAATTCACACAGGAGAGAAGCCTTTCTCATGTTCAGAATGTGGGAAATCTTTTACAGATAAAGCAACTCTTGTTAAACATGAAAGAATTCACACAGGAGAGAAGCCTTTTGCATGTTCAGAATGTGGAAAATCTTTTACACGAAGATCAAGTCTGGTTAGACATACAATAATTCACACAGGGGTGAAGCCCTTTTCCTGTTCTAAATGTGGGAAAACTTTTAAACAGATCTCAAGTCTTGTTACACATGAGAGAATTCACACAGGAGAGAAGCTTTTTTCATGTTCAGAATGTGGTAAATCTTTTACAAAGAAAGCACATCTGGTTACACATGAGAGAATTCACACAGGAGAGAAGCCTTTTTCATGTTCTGACTATGGGTATTTTTTACACAGAAAGCAAGTCTAGTTAAACATGAGAGAATTCACAAGGGAGAGAATCCTTTTTCATGTTCTCAATTTTGGGACAACTTATGTCTATTTACAACTTAGGAGGATTTATGTAAGGTTCACTAAGAAATGTACAGAAAATTTAAAACTGTTTACATATAAATCTTATCTTGTTATGCCTGAGAGAATTCACACAGGAGAGAAACTTACAGAAAATATCAACTTTGTTGAGAGAAGTCGCACAGAATATGAAAATGTTTTATTAATAAAGCAAACCTTTGATGTTCCAACACCTGAAATTGTTCTCGGATATTAACCAGCCAATAACAGTGTTATATAACAATGTACAGAACACAAGCGCATTAGGTCTGGGGGTTAGTGTAAGTCTAATCAACAAAAAGTAATTATTACCTTATGGGATATATCAGCAACAACACCAAGTTACCAATGTAAATCTCTGACCGCGCTTTAATAAATATGTATAATGTTTTTATTAAAAATTTCTGTGCACATCATTTCAGTCCATGGCAGGTGATAGAGTCCATATTGGATCACTTCTGTAAACTTATCCCTCTTAGAAACATAGGGGGACATGTTTGAAAACTGTCTAGGTCTAAAACTCACTTTGTTGCCCATAGCAACCAATCAGAGCGCCCCTCTCATTTCATATAGTGCTCTGGAAAAATGAGAGGGGCGCTCTGATTGGTTGCTATGAGTTTTAGACCTAGACAGTTTTCATAGAGATATAACCAATGTAGTAATAAATTCATGAATTGCTAGTCCAGAGGGATGAAAGCACATCACACAAAACACGGGAGATATAACCTAATGCCCCGGCCGGGGGCATTCTTACTCTATGTGATATTACCGCAGTACACTAGTAACGTCACTAATTGGAGCTACAAGACCCTAAGTATTTCACAATGTCAAATATTTCTTCATCAGGGTAACCTAAGTGCGCTATAGTCCTTGTAATAAAGCCATAGCTATCAAATCATGTAGATCTAAGTAACCCGTGAGGTATTTAGCACTAAAATAATCAAACTTTATTAAACAAATCCAAAAAAAACAAATCTAATAATAACCAAATATAAACACACAAGATAAAGAAATGTTTGTCTAAAATTACTTTATAGTTTAATCAAGAATATTAATTAAAAAGCAAACAATGTGATGTCCCAGCTCAGACCATTTGGAGCAATAGTATTCAAATACAAATTCCCTCCTATAATATTAATCTTTCTAAGTCAGTGATATTGGGGCTGAATCTTTCTTCTATCCTACAGGATTCTTATCCTTCCAAATGGGAAACTTCTGCTATTTTACATCAAAACTAACATGGACAAAACTAACACCCTCCAACATGGACTTGACTGAATATCCCGAGTCAATAATTCCTGACTGGGCAGAATAGGATTATACAGGAGGATTATGTTGCCTAAAGTGTTATATTTTTTCAGAACTTCTCCTAATCTTATTAGGCAAATTTTTAGGACTTTCCGTTGCCAAAATATCCATTCCTTTGGTAATCAAAAAGGCCAGGACTGGTCTCCCCTCTCATGATAAGGAAGGTGAATTTGCAGGGTCTAGCCTTGCCTAATTTAAGATCATATCATATAATGACTGTCGTAGACCAGGTTAGGGCATGGAGAGCACCACCAAATGATAAACTGTGGGTCTTCATAGAGCCTGCTCTTCACAGCCTTCCCTTTCTCTGGCCCTGTATCGTTAACCCTTGGCCACTGGTCTCTCACCTCCTGTGCAAGTCACAGTCCGATACTGGAGAGAGCTAGCTCCTACTAACTTCCCTAGTGTCCCTTCTTCATCACTTTTCTTCCCTCTTCTAGTTTTGTCCAGAAGCATCCCTAACATTTGACTCAATGGGTGACATTAGGCATTGCTTCCACTGGGACCTCTACCATGGTCCGGAATTAATCCCTTTCCACAAATTTGAAGAGAAATATACAATTCCATTGTCCGATCACTTTAGATATCTACAAGTAACTCATTTTCTGGAAGAGGCTCTTGAAAGGAAATTTGAGGTTCTGACTCCTGTTCTAAACATCTGCCAAGGCTCTCTCCTGAGATATCATAAAAGGACAAGAATTTTATCTCATCTTCTCACCAAAACCTCCCAAATATCCAAATGGTTAACAAACTAAATTGGGAGAAAGACTTTTTCCGACTCAAAATAGAAAAAATATACTGCGCACATAAAGCATCTGCAAGCTCCAGTTTATGGAATAATACCTAAAGCTCTTAGCTTGGTGGTACTGTACCCCTGCCCATCTTAGTAAAATCTATCCAAATTCCTCTCCCTACTGCTGGAGATTGTGTGGTGATCATGGATCTCTATTCCACATATTCTGGTATTGCCCATTACTATGTGCCTTCTGGTCTAATGTCCTTGCTGTAGCCTCAGCTGTAACCCAAGTCCCATGCCCAGTAAGCTGGGAATCTGCTCTGTTTCTGCTTGGTATAGACTCCATCCCACCTATGAATCGTGTTACCTATTCTTTGTCTCTATAGAGAATCTGGAAGTGCTAATTTACACCTTCTCAGTATCAGTATGTGTCCACAATTTGTGTCCTGTGTATTTCCTAATGTTACCAAAGGCTGAATTGTGGGAAGAGTCTTTGTATCCATTTAATGACTGTTTTGTATTACTTGAATCTTCCTTCAATGAAAAAAATGTAAACTCCATTTTGTCTCCGCTCTGGACATAATTTTGATGAAGTCGCCTTTCCTAGTATTCATGGAGATCCGTGAACTTTGCTGTATTTTTAAAAATTCTTTGCCCATACAATAACCTGTACAAGGGGCGACTAAAAGACCTTTGTGCATTAGAATGAGGGAACACAAGGGGCGACTAAAAGACCTTTGTGCATTAGAATGAGGGAACATCTCCCTAATATCAGGAAAGGTTTTGCAGGTAGGTTTGGGTACCAAAGTCCAGGACAGGATAGCAGGTGCCGGTATGGGTGACAGAACACAGTAGGTGTGTAAGGGACCAGTCAGGGGCGCACGAGCAGACACAAACGGAGTAAGGCCCTGATACTGGTCCCAACCCCTGTCCTTGCCTTCTAGGGGTGCCTGACTCCTTAATAGGTTGGCCCCAACCAGAAGACTAAGAGCTGCACTAAATTACGTGAAACACAAGACTCAGACAAACAAGCAGGAACACAATAAGGGAGAGTCAGGCGAGCAAAGTCGGCAACGATTGGGAGACGCAGTACCAAATCAGAAGATAGAAGAATAACAAATGGAAGACAAGCCAGACGGTAACTGTCGGGAGATGTAGTACAAAATCAGGAGGCAGAAGAATAGTCAGAAACCAGGCAAAGCCAGGAAACACAGAGATCCAGCAAGAAAAAGGGCTAGCTACAGGTGAGGTAAGAACCCAATATAGCAGGCAAGGGGGACTGGTAAAGGAATCCTTTTATAGGGAACCAGAGGACACAGAATGGAGGTGATAGGTGGAACAAAACAGAATACCGATAGGAAAAATGAACTGTCAATCACCCAGACCAGCAAGGAGCAAGATTAACCCGTGGAGTGCTGGAGGATTCCTGGTCATGGGCGTTGGCCAGGAATTATTATTATTATTATTATTATTTATTTTAAAGCGCCATTGATTCCAGGGCGCTGTACATTCGAGGGGGTTACATACATTACATAAGTCAAACGAGTACAGTAATAAGGGATAATGACAATTGGCACGACAGAGGGACAGAGGACCCTACCCGCGAGGGCTTACAATCTACAAGGAGGGGGAAAGAGACAGGAGGTGAGGGGCAGACATGTCTGTGGAGGAAGTAGTGACAAGTTTAGTGAAGGTTATAGGCAAGCCTGAAGAAATGGGTTTTCAGGTTGCTTTGAAGCTCAGGGAAAGTAGGAGAGTCTGATGTGTTGGGCATGAGTTCCAGAGTGTGGGTGAAGCACGGGAGAAGTCTTGGAGACGGTTGTGTGAGGAGCTGATAAGGGGAATCAATTAAGCATGCAAGAAGAAAGACCAAGTTCACTCTAGGGAATACATATGCAACAAAGATCAAAACTGGGGGTCTGTCTGGTATGATCATGACAAGGCATATCTGTAGGCAGGTAACGCAGTCCCAGGACTGCAGCTGACTTGTTACAGTGACAGCTATACAGCAGTAGTAACGCAGCGGCAGGTAGGCAGCAGATAATAGCGCACAGGTAACGCAGGATACACTAGACACTGGAACAGTAATAGTGCAGCAGACAGGGGTCAAGCTCTATGTATGTAGGCAACAACAAACTGACCAGGAATAAAGGCAGAAAGTTCCTTTTATAGCCAGGGATCAAAGGTCACCGGGCAGGTAATTGGGACACTATCCCTTTAAATAGCCAAGAATTGCCGTATGCGCACCCTAGGGGATGCTCAAGCACACACAGGATGCCAGGGAGCCAGATTAAGCAGTGGAGACTCGTATCCGTCAGCACAAAAGCACAGACAGGAGCCGGGGCAGGTGAGTAACTAGTAGCAGGGACCACAGCAGAGGCACAGGTATGACCACAGTGATAGTACCCCTCTTAAGCCCTTCCATGCAGACTACCTGGGTACCCCAAAAGCAACTAGGGATAACCACCACCTCCTTGGTATCCCAGGAACTGCCATAGGCAGGGTGTAATAGGTGTGCATACATGGCAGCTGTGGAACCCTGCATGAGGCTTCCTGCTGCCATGACAATTTATCCTCTCCCACCCTCTGTGATCAGACAGAGGAGCGGTGCACAGGGATGGAGCTGGCTGTACTGAGCGCTCCATATATTCGGACTATAAGACGTACCTCTGTTCTCCCCCCAAATTTGGGTAAAAAAGTGCGTCTTCTAGTCCGAAAAATAAGGTGTATAAATATCAAGACATTTAGAAAAGTAACATATTTGCATTGTGTCAAATTCTGAATATTATCCCCTTACTGATAATGGATGTATGAGTATGTCCTATTGCCATGAATGGGGCTTGTAGTGGGATCACGTGTGATCCTACTACATAGGCGGCGGGTGTCAGCTGCTAATTGCAGCAAACACCTGGTGGTTACAGCGCGGACATCTCCCCGCGCTGTTTAACCCTTTAGACGCTGCAGCAAACATGGCCACGGTGTCTAAATGAATGACAATTGGTGCCGCGCACTGTTCCTCACTCTAACTGAGGTCCCCGTGGCGAAATCGCGGAGTCCTGATCGCTTAACATGGCAGCTGGAAGCCTTGTGAAGACTTCTATCGCCGCCATATTTTTTTGTTTCTCTACTTCCTGCCCCAGGCAGGTAGTAGTGACCCCACCATCTTTGTACACCCTGATCCATTGTCTATACAATATATTAGCTTGTAGAAATTATTGCGCCCCTTAGTGGCGAACTAGGGAGATGCAAAGTCAAATGAGAAAAAAAATTTGAAGTGTAAAAAAATAAATCTTAAAAGTTCCAATCTCCCCCTTTTGCCATTTTACAAAAAAGTAAAATAATAAAAAAGTTCCCCATATTTGGTGTCACTGCATCCGAAAAAGTCCGTTCTATAAAAATATTACATCATTTACCCCGTGCGCAGATACCGGAGAAGTCATTTGGAGTCATTTCATGTCCCATAAAAATTGGAATAAATTTGATCAAGAAAGTCGCCTGTATTCCTCACTCAGGTCTGTAGGTGGAAGGACAAAAAAGTTATTGGTCACAGAAAATGGTGCCTGGGTGAAAATTCAAAACATTTTAAATGTTTGCATTTTTTTACGGTATTGAAACATAACAAACCCCCTACATGTTTGGTTTTGCCGGATTCGTATCAACCTGTAGAATACAGAGAACTCGTCATTTATGAGAGAGTGAACGCTGTAAAAACAAAACTCCCCCAAACATGGTGCAAAGACGTTGTTTCACATTTTGCTCCATTTGGAATGTTTCTGCGGTTTCCCAGTATATTCTATGGTTCAGTGAAAGACACCATTAAAAAGTTCAGTTCGTCCTGCAAAATAAAGGCCTTCACTTGTCTATTTAGGTCGAAAAATAAAAAGGTTATGGCTCTGGGAAGGCGATAAGGGAAAAACGAACGTGATCCAGATCTTATCCGGATATTGATAAATATATTGTTGGATGGGTTGTGACAAATAAAGCTTTGTGTATTGTAAAGGTATTGCTTTTCATTCCGTGAGACCTCAGACTCTGTAACACAAGGTATACGGCCGCATCGGGCGACGGCCATCACTGCTGTTATATATCACTCATGTAAAGGGCCCCCGCACTGTGACAACACTATGACTATGGGCTGAAGATGGGGCCTCCCACTACCTACGGAGTATGCACTGACTGTGACAACACTATGACTATGGGCTGAAGATGGGGCCTCCCACTACCTACAGAGTATGCACTGACTGTGACAACACTATGACTATGGGCTGAAGATGGGGCCTCCCACAACCTACAGAGTATGCACTGACTGTGACAACACTATGACTATGGGCTGAAGATGGGGCCTCCCACTACCTACAGAGTATGCACTGACTGTGACAACACTATGACTATGGGCTGAAGATGGGGCCTCCCACTACCTACAGAGTATGCACTGACTGACAACACTATGACTATGGGCTGAAGATGGGGCCTCCCACCACCTACGGAGTATGCACTGACTGTGACAACACTATGACTGTCACGGCGCGCGGCGCCGCGGCTCGCCGCGGCCGTCCCCCTGCTCGCACGGGAAACCCCGTACTTACCAGTCCCCGCTCCTGTGTCCAGCTCTGACAGCCGCCGCACGCGTAACCGCTGCTTAAGGCGCGCGCGCGACGGCTGGTCCGGATTTAAAGGGCCAGCGCGCCGTTAATTGGTAATTGACGGCCGCCGGCCCTATATAAGATATACGCCCCAGCACTCTCTGCCAGTCTATTGGTGTGTTTTTGGTGCGTTTAGAGAGTACCAGTCCGCTTGCTTACGTTTCCTGACCTTGCCTGTTTGCCGCCTGCCCTGACCGTCTGCCCGTCTCTGACTATGAACCTCTGCTGCCTGCCCTGACCTTCTGCCTATCCCCGACTACGCCTCTGGATTACGTCTTTGTACCACGAAGTACCCCGGCCGCCATCGCAAGCCAGTCACGTCAGGGGTAACGACCTGGTAGCCTCACACCGCAGCAAGTCCATCCCGCTTTGCATCGGGCTCTGGTGAAAACCGGGGGCTACTTAGACTCCGTTCCCTGGTGTGGCTTAGCTATCATCGCTTGCGTTGGTCCAGCGAATCCACTCCTGCGTTACAGTACAGACTGGCCATGGATTCTGCCAGGGTACCTCTGCCCGATCTCCGGGACGTCACGACAGCAGTCGCCCAGCAGAGCCAACGTATTGACCAGCTAGCGGCCATGATGCAGAACCTTGCTACCCGTCTGCCTCCACTGGCTGCCGCCTCCGCACCCGCATCCGGTGCTCTGGCATCCCTTGCCCTACCTGCCTCGGCTTCGGGGCCCTCTCTGGGATCTGCCACTCCCCCCCACGCTACGATGGAGACCCCAAGAAATGCCGTGGGTTCATCAGCCAGTGTTCCCATCCACCTCGAGATGATGGGGGGCCAATTTCCTAAAAGCGTGCCAAGGGGCCTTCTAATCAGCCTCTTGACTGGAGAAGCCTTGGCTTGGGCGACGCCACTAGGGATCGAGGGATCCTCTGACAGCTGACCTCCAAACCTTCCTCCGGGGGTTCCGCACCCCAGGCCGCATTCTCGGCTGCCGCAGCACTGCTCCGGCTTGTCAGGGCGACACCACAGTCGTCAGTATTCGGTGCAGTTTCGCCTCTCGCTTCGGAGCTGGACTGGAATAACGAAGTGTTGGTGGCGACAATTTGGCAAGGCCCCCTCGGGGCGAATCAAGGAAAGAGCTCGCCGCTCGGGATCTACCAGCTGCTTTGGATGACCTAAAACCATTTGGCCACCCGAGTGGGTATTCGCTTCGCCGAAAGGCAACAAGAGCTCCGCCCACAACGGGAAACCGTCCTCCAAAGCCGTTTTCCCCCGCTTGGCTCCCACGTTTCAGCGGTCGCCTCTTCCTCCTCCGATGGTCCCCTGAAGAGGAACCTATCAGGTCGAGAGAGCCCACCTGTCCCAGGAGGAACGTTCTCAGCGTCGCTGAAGCAGCTCTGCTTCTATTGTGGTGGTTCTGACCATTTCATTGGGGACTGTCCGGTGCGCCCGGGAAACTTCCGCACCTAGGCTCGTAGGAGAGTCGACCGCTAGGTGTCAGAGTGGCCTCGCCCCATCTGAATTCATGCCCATATTTATTGGTGCTTCTCGGACAGCACATTTCATGCCAACGCCTTTATTGATTCAGGATTGACCCTAAGCCAGGAAACTTCATAAGCCACGAACTTGTGTACCATGTTTCGTCTCCCTGTGATTCCCGTTGCAGAAACCTATGTTTTGTCTCCTCGGTCCCCAGTGGCGAATGCCTTAAGGACCTATCATCCGCTTTCCCGTACTGCCCCCCTCCTTCTGCAGATTGGGGCCCTCACAATGACATGTTGGCAACATCTTGTTCTGCCTGCCTCGATCCTCCTCTGAAATCCTTCTGGGCCTCCATTGGCTGCAGGACATACCCCCGACCTTGGATTGAGCAACAGGGAAGTCATGCGTTGGAGTTCCCTATGTCACTCACGGTGCTGTCTAAACCGTAGCTCGCCCCTCAGGTCTCCTCCCTGAAGCCTTTGTCCAAGCCACCTCCCGGTTACTTAAGCGCCATACTGGGACTTTGCTGACGTCTTTCGGAAGAGACAGGCCGAAACGCTTCCTCCGACTACTGGTGCTAATGACCTGTCCATTGACCGCAACCTGGCTGTTCTCCCCTCCCAGATGGCCGGGGTTTACCCTCTCCTCCGTCCCCGGAGACTAAGGCGATGTCTGAGTACATCAAAGAGAACCTCGCAAAGGATTCCATTCCGTAAGTCCTCACGTCTCCGGCTGGAGCCGGCGTCTTCTTCGTGTAGAAAAAAGACGGGTCTCTCCGCCTGCATCGACTATCGGGGCTTAAGATAAAATTACTAATAAAAAAAGCTACCCGTCTGCCCGCCCTAATCTCAGAATTCATCGACCGCCTAACGTGGGGCGAGAATCTTTTTCCAAGCTGGATCTCCGCGTGCTTATAATTTTAAATCGTATTAGAGAAGGCATGAATGGACAATGGCGTGATGTCCACTGTCGAGTGATCTGTTATGCCATTCTTCTCTGCAACGCTTCTGCGTTGTTTCAAAACATCGTCAACGAATCTTCCTGGACCTACTCTACAATCTGTGTCATTGTCACTTGGAGATATTCTGATCGTTTTCTCCAGGATCTCATATCCGCGACCACGTCCGCCAGTCCTCAGTGGCGACTTCGCGCTCACCATCGCTTTTTGGCCAACCATAGAAGTTGTCTTTTGAACGCACCCAGCTTACCCTTTTTAGGTACATCTTCTTTGATAAGGGCCTCCGGATGATCCCTCAAAACTCTCCGCATTGGTTGCAGTGTCAACAAAACGGTGGGCCTTCGGTCATTCAACGATTTCTGGGGATTTGCCTAATTAATATAGACAATTTATCCCACATTTCTCTACACATTGGCTCCCCTGGTGGCTCCTAACCCAAGAAGAACACCAATCCAAATCCTGGCCCTCTGAACCCAGAACCTCAACCGTCCTCAAATTCTGCATTCTCCGTCTGCTTCCGGTCCTGTCCTCTCGCTCGGACCCAAACCGCCCCCTCTCAATCTGGAAGTTTAACTTTCCACGTGGGTGCCGGTGCTTGACCTCCTGCAGAGATCCTCGCTTCCGGGTAAACTGCATACGGAGGATTCGTCTCCAAAACTTTTCTCTCCTGCCGAGACGAATTACACCATAGGGGAACGCGATTAACTGGCCATAAAATTGGGGCTCTAAAAGAGTGGCGTCACCTGCTGGAGGGGGCCTCGTCACCCTATTGACTCATTCTCTTCTAAAGGTCCACCAGATGGATCCCTCAAACTCCTCCGTCAGTGTTGCAGTTGGCCACACCGTGTGCCTTCAGGCCATTCAACGATTTCTTGGGATTTGCTAATATTATAAGACAAATTTATCCCCATTTCTCTACGGCTTGTGGCCTCCCCTGGTGGCTTCTAAACCAAGAGAAGGCCAATCCCAATCCTGGCCCTCTGAATGCTCAAGAATCCCTTCAAACCGTCTCAAATCAGCATTCTCGTCTGCTGCTCCGGTCCTGTCCGCCAGACCCAAACCGCCCCTTCTTTCTGGAAGTGGATGCTTCCTCGTTGGTGTGGCCGGTGCTGTCCTCCTGCAGAGATCTCCTCGTCGTTAAACTGCATACGTGTGGATTCTCTCCAAAACTTTCTCTTCCAGCCGAGAAGAATTACACCATGAGGGGTCGCTTGAATTACTGTCCATAAAGTTGGGCTCTAGAAGAGTGAGCGTCACCTATGCTGGAGGGGCTTCGTCACCCTATTGACATCTCCACCACCATATAAACTCCTAATATCTTCAGTCGGAGCTCAACGCCTGAATCCCCGGCAGGCTAGATGGTCGCTCATCTTCTATGTCCCGTTTCTGACTTCCTTCTACACTTTCGGCCAGCCGGGCAAGAACGTCAAAGACACGCCCTATCTCGTGCCTCGGATACGTGGGTCTTGAGTCTTCTCCACAGCCATAGTCCCCCTCCTGAACGCCTGTCGAGCGGATGCCCCGGTGGATCTTCAACATTTGCCCCCCGGGAAGACGTATGTGCACCCTGCCTTGCGGCCTAGAATCTTGAAAGTGGGGACATTTCTTCCCGAACAGCTGGGCATCCAGGAGTCATAAGTTCTCTACAGCTGGTCTCCGCTACTACTGTTGGCCCCTCTTCTTGCCAGATGTCAGGACTGTCGTGCTGGGCCTGCTCTTCCTGTGGCCCGAAATAAGTTCCACTCGCCTCAAACCCGCGGGCCTTCTTCAGCCTCTCACCTGTGCCGGAAAAACCCTTGGACCCATGTCCGCCATGGAATTTGTCACAGATCCTCCACCCATCATCTGGAGAACACGGTCATCTGGGTGTGACCGCTTCGTTTCCGAAATGGCTCATTTTAAATCCCACTAGAGCCCTGGGTTACCCTCTGCCCCCAGCTGGCTCAACATTTTTTCCATCATATTTTCCAGCTTGCACGGCCTCCCTTGCATATTGTCCCCTCTGACCGGGGAAGTCCAGTTATAATCGCTAAATTTTGGCGGCTCTGTGTTGTCCAGTTGCAATTTCAGCTGGATTTTTCATCTGCATACCACCCTCAAACTAATGGGCAGGTATAGAGGGTTGACCAGAGTGTTGGGCACCTACTGCGCACTTGTTATCCGCAGTCGCAGAAAAACTAGGTCCCGATCTTCTCTCCTGGGCAAGTTTTCTTGACTCGTTAGAGTCGGATCCGCTGGGGCCTCTCCCTTTTTTGTTGTCTTGGGTTACTCCCTCTGCCCACCTCTCCCGCTAGCTACTGTTGTCTCCTAGCCCCTGCCATGGATGCCCAAGTAAAGGACATCAAGCTCTCTGGCAAACTCACACGACAGGCCCTGCTACGACGTCTGCCCGTCCACCAAGCGTCATGCCTGACAGGTATCGTAGTCCCCCGCCCCTCTTTGAGCCGGATGCGATAGGGGTGTGGTTAACCGCGATGTACATTCCGCTTTAAAGTGCCTAGTTACAAGTTGGGCCCCAAATACCTGGCCCTTTGTTTTGCTCTCGGCGAATCTGAACCCAGTCTCCTATAAGCTCCGCTTGCCCCCACTCTACGTATCTCCCGAACGCGTTTTCATGTGTCCCTCCTCAGCCGGTGGTGCTGAACCCTTCTCCTTCTCCCGTAGATCTGTCCCTCTCGGCCTTCTCGCTGTTGCTGCACAATAACATATTTGAGGTCAAGAAGGCGGTACCTAGGCGAGAAGACAGTGAGGGGGAAGCGTTTACTAACCTTATTGACTGAAGGGCTTCGTTCCGTAGTAGCGTTTCATGGAGACCTAAGACCAATCTGTCCCCATATCTCCTCTCTATATTCCAAAGGGAGAGGGGGAGAGCTAAGGGGGGGGGTGTACTGTCACAGTTCATCGGGGTCCTGGCCTGGTGCCTGGGCTGCCTGCCCGCAAGCCTTGTCCCCCTTCTCCTCCTGGCCTGGGAAACCCCGTACTTACAAGTCCCCCGCTCCTGTGTCCAGCCCTGACTGCCCTGCAACGCGTAACCGCTGTTAAGGCGCGCGCAACGGCTTGGTCTGGATTGAAAGGGCCAGCGTCGCTGTTAATTTGGTAATGACGGCCGCCGCCCTATAATAAGGTATACTTTCTGCCAGTTTGTTGGTGGTGTTTTTTGGTGCTTTAGAGAGTATTTGGAGTTCAGATCTGTGCTTACGTTTCCTGACCTTGCCTTTTGCCGCCTGCCCTGCCGTCTGCCCGTCTCTGACATACGAACCAACTGCTGCCTGCCCTGACCTTACAGCCGTGTCCCCCACTACGCCCTCGGATTACGTCCTTGTACGACCTGTACCCCGGCCGCCATCGCAAGCCAGATCACGTCAGGGGTAACGACCATGGTAGCCTCACACACCGCAGCAAGTCCATCCCGCTTTGCGGCGGGCTCTGGTGAAAACCGGGGGGCTACTTAGATTTCCGTCCCTGGACGTGGCTTAGCTAACATCACTTGCGTTTGGTCCAGCAAATCCACTCATGCTTTCAATGACTAGGCTGAAAAAAAAAGATGGGGCCGTGTCCCACTACATACTACAGAGTATGCACTGACTATGACAACACTATGACTATGGGCTGAAGATGGGGCCTCCCACCACCTACGGAGTATGCATTGACTGTGACAACACTATGACTATGAAAAAAAACTATAAAATAAAGATTTAGAAACAGCACTGGAGAAAAAAGAAGAATAGTACGTATATTCCTAATCCCTGATTTCACAGTAGATTCAGGGATTAGGAATATACGTGAAACTTAATGAGTCTTTCAATTATCATAATTTGACTAGATTGGAAAGAGAGGCTTTAGACCAACTTTCTAAAAATCATATGTTGACCATCAAACCTGCTGATAAAGGGGGAGCCCTAGTGCTTATGGATACTAACAAGTATATTACTGAAATTTTAAGACAAATAAATGATACAAATGTTTATGAGATGTTGCCAAGGGATCCACTTTCTTCTTTAATGGTCAGAGTTAAAAACATAATCCATAGAGCACATGAGAATAAAATTATCTATAAAGAACTAGAGGATTTTTTTTTGATTGAAAAATTTCCTTCACCCTAGGTTCTATTGCCTCCCAAAAATACCATAAATCCTTGCCAATCCTCCTGGTCGCTCCTATCGTTTTGTCCAAGGCAGGGCTCTATTATTTAGTCCCATTGCCATGTTCCTTGATAAGATGCTTAGACAAATTGCTTGTTCAGCCCACACTTATATTAGTGGACACCTCACCATTTCTGTGTCCTTATAAATGACCTTTCTTTACAAAATTTAGATTTATTGGTTAGTACCTTTTTGATGTTTGTTAATCTTTATACATTTATTGACCACAACGTGGTATTTAGTGTGTAGTTAAAAAATTTCTTAGCTTCAGAACTATGCTTCGGCCAATATTGATGTTTTCATGAATTGTTTGGAATTCATTCTGTCAGAAAATTATTTTGTCTTTGATGAAAAATTCTATATACAAAGGAAGGGGACCGCTATGGGGTCTAACGTTGCGCCTACTTATGGAAACATGTTTATTGCTCATCTTGAGGAGGAGTCCTATCATATGTATCTCTCACCAATTCAAAATGTTGTTGGGGGTGGGTGAGATACATAAGATGATATTTTGGTCATTTGAGAGGTTCTATCAGAAGAATTGTCCATTTTTTTCCAATTCTTAAATACTATAGATAAGGATATTAAGTTTTACTATGTCTCATTCTTCTTTAAATTGAATTTTTGGGACACTATGATATACAACAAAGGAAATAAATTAGCTACGGATCTTTATAATAAAACCCTCTACTAGGAATAATTTTTTGCATCATAAGAGTTTTCATCCTAGAGCTATGATTAACTCTTTACCCTATAGTCAGTTTCTTATAGTCAAGACAATTGTTTCGGATCTCAAAAACGTGGATAATAGATTGGAAGAGATGTCTTCTAAATTCATTCTTCGTGGATATCCAAAATCCCTTGAATTGGCACAACAAAATAGGGTAAAAATGTTGATAGAAATTTCTTGATTTTATTCTAAAGATAAAAAGCCTCCAACCCCACATGACCACCTGGTTACAACGTTTTAATAAATGTTCCCAAAGGAATATTATATTGATTTATGAAGAATTTTTCCACCATATTAAAGAGTTCTCTGTACCACCTAGAATGGCATATAGAAGGCCTAAAACCTAAAAGATATACCTAGTTACAACTGAAACCCCAAAAAGAATGCCCCAGGTTGGGTATAGGAGACTGTTTTGTTATCCGTCCCTTCTTGTCAGTTTTGCCGAGACATCTAATTAAGGGTGAAACTTTATAACACCCTAAAAGTGGCAGGACATTTAAAATTAACCATTTTTTTAACATGCCGGAGTGATTATGTCATTTATGTACTTAAGTGCCCATGTGAATTATTGTACGTGGGTGAGACAACCCAGGAATGTCGTTTGAGGGTTAATAAGCGTAAATCGACTATCAGGTTAGGTAAAATGGACCTCCCAGTCTCTAGACATTTTTGTGTGTTTCATCATAAAATAGAGGGCTTAAAATTTTGGATTATTGATCACATTCCTATTGGCCATGGTAATAGAGGTCGTACCATGGCATTAAATCGTAGGGAACTTGAATGGATACACAAATTAGATACATTGTTTCCTAATGGACTTAATATTGATTTCAAAATCCATCCACAAATGTATAGATGAAATGACCCTGTTTTCTTTTCTTTCCCTTAACGTCTTCCCCTGAATATGTTAGCACACTTGGTGCTTGTATTGTTTATAATATATGGATATAATGATTTTATTTCTTGATGCTTTTTTAATTTTTTATTTCTTTGGTTATAGATATCGTGCCCGAGTGTTCCAACCCCTGGGATTTGATGTCTCTCCTTTTGCTGATATATACTCATTGTTTATACATTTGTTTGCTCTAAAGGGGCATTGCATTGGGATTAGCTACAACTGTGTCTTGAATGTGGACCGTGACCTGGGGATCTGTCTGGTTTTCTGGAAAGCTCCTCTAGGTGTCCAGAGGTCCGGCATTTGTGTGGCAATGCTGCACATCTGCGGGTTCGTACTGGTGGTTCTTTATTACTGTGGGGCTTTACCTTTTACAAGATATAACCCGGTTCTGCATACTTATCCGAAATGAACTTAGTTTGTTACGTTATGGCAATCTAACTCAGCGAGGCTCCATATCAGTCATTGAACTTTGGACCTCCTGCGCATGCACAGGCTGAGAAGCGCTGCCTTGGTAACGAACGATGCTATTATGAGTCGTACGCATGCGTACTGAGCAATTTCCACACGCATGCGCAGTGTTCTGCTATGGACGCCGTAGCAGGCTCATGGAGATTCATTGCACCCAGTGAGGAGGAACGTCTCTGCAAAAGTAATGCAACCTTGTATAATGCACCTGTACACTAATATGATCACTTAAACTTTATGAAATGTATCATTCACGATGTACAGCAGGATCTTATGTATGGTGTGTTTTATGGGTACAATAATTTTATTATATACACAACTCACGTGTTTTCACTTTAATATCATGTATGTATGATTTGTTTTGCACTATAATTACTTGATTGTAACTTAATGAGATATGATTGCACTTTCTATTTAACCCCTTAAGCCGAACGCCTGAAAAGTAGTTAATGACCAGTAATTTTTTTTAGTTTTTGCCTCCTTGCGTTTCAACAGTTGTAACTTTTTTTATTTTTTCAATGACGCAGTTGTATGAGGCCTCCTTTTATTCGAGACAAGTTGTACTTTACGGGGGAATAGTTTAAGTTCACTTATAAATAATTGCAGTATTTTTTTTTATTTAAAAAAAAAAAAAAATTTTACATTTTTTTTTTTTACACCATTCACATTTCACACTTAATAACTTGTTAGATTAATTCTATAGGTTATTACGGTCGTGGGAATACCAAATATGTGTAGGTTTTTTTGTGTGTAATTTATGCACAATTATTTTTATTAAATATTTATTTTTATTTTATTATCCATTTTTTTATTCTTTTTTTTTTTTTTTTTTTTTACATTTTTATGGGTTTTTTTTTACGTTTTTTTTTTTTTATTCCCCTGAAGGGAGAACTGTTTTTTACTTTTTTTTTTTTTTTTTTTACCCTTGGTAATGTATTAGCATATTCATATATGCTAATACATTCTAATCTGTGTAAGTTTGACACAGGCAGTGATTAGGACACCACACAGTGTGTCCTAGTCCGTGGCTTCATACACAGACAGCTCTGGGGCCACTCTAGGTCCCCAGGGCTGACTGTGCAGCCGTTCCCCGAGCTCTGTTGGGTGACCGGGTGTTCCGATCACCTGACAGAGCAGGGGGAACCCTTTGATTGCGCTGTGGTAACGCACCACCACAATCAAAGGGTTAAAGCACCGGTTTGCGGAGGTTTCCTCCACTGCCCGGTGCTCGCAGGAGATGCTCTAGGATCGGGGCTGTGTAGTACAGCCCCGATACCAGTGTAGCTGCGGCGCCGCAAACTCCGATGTCTGCAGCGACGCCAAAAGACGTTGCTGCAGACGAACGACCCGCACTGGCTGACGCCAAAAGACGGTGCGCGGTCGTTAAGGAGTTAAACTGAGTTTGCACTTTGTGTTGTTGATTGAGAAAGGCTCTGTTCAGAGCTGAAACGTTGCTGGGACAATAAACACCGTTTTTCTTCATAAGTGCAGTCCGTTCACTATTTTTGGATTAATACGGACCTGGTTCAGTCTGCAGGACGAGCACTATTCTTTTTTTTTTTTTTTTTTATTATAAGGTTTTATTTTAAAATTTTCCAAGTAAACACAAGAAAAAAACAACAACAACAATCTCACATGTTCTACAGAGGCATTACAAGTACTACAAGATTAGAGATTTTTTACAATTGCAAAGGAAGAGACAAACAATATGCAACTTTTATATGTGATACATTCAGCTGGGTCCAGGTAATAAGTCAGGAGATATACATTAAACCATGTTTTGGTAATGCATTTATATAAAGTACAAGTATAAATGAGTAATGACAAAAAGGAATAAAGGTTGCCCATCATTTGTACTACTCTCCTCAAGTGTTTTCAGTCATGTCATGCCTCTGTGCCATACATTCACACCCTCACAATCAATCTTCATTCACACTTGTCGTCTCTGGCCCAAACCTACCCCCATCCAATTTACATTCAGATCGTCTGAGCCGCAGTCCAATTGCTCCAAACTGCATTGAAACGCTTGGGGATGCCCTTTGCAGCATATGTAATCTTGTACCTAGGGAGTTCCGATTAACCAGCTGTTTCCACTGCTCTAAAGTAGGGACCTTGGGCGGTTTCCAGTTTAAAAGAATGTTTTTCCTGGCATAGAAGAGCAAGAGCAGATAAAGGGTGCGGTCTGATTTACCCGGAATTAGATCTTCTACAATACCTAAGAGGCTTTTTCTCAGGTGAACACACATTAGGGAAACCCAGTTTCCTATTCAAAAAACAATGGATTTCCCGCCAATAGTTTTGCAAAACCGGGCACTCCCACACCATGTGAATCAAAGTTTCCTCTCTCCTGCCCCACACCGGGAGCAAGCCGTAGAGGAAAAAGCAAAAGGGATCTGGTATAATCGAACTGGTGTAAGATAAACCCTATGGAGCCACTTTAAATTTTGGGTCAGTTGATCCCTGGCACTCAAAACTGAGAGATGCCAAGAGGTCCTCAGCTCAGAGAGGCACATTTTGGGAAGCTGGGCATCCCTGCCCCCTTTCAAAGA